>CM018698.1:7628162-7805907 GCA_009363875.1 Mikania micrantha
AGCAAATCAGTTAAAGAGTAAAAGTGGGGCCGTAAACTCACCTGAGTTTGTGTAATGCGTTTGCTCAAAAGAGTTCGTGTAGCTCGCCGGCTAGTAGTCACCTATATCACATAGGTACTATGAGTTCGTGTTCACATATGTGGGTCTCACCGGACCGTGTTAGTGTTCAACAACACTAAGTGGTTATGTGGGTCGAGTTGATCGTGTTTGACCGTGTCGATCGTGCATGACCTAACGACCCGTTGGTGACGGTTTTGGATCAAGTGCTCGTGTAATGTGCGATTTAGTGTCGTGTGAAGTGTACGGATACCAAAAATTATTCCCATGAGGAAACTTACTATTTATAGTAAGTTCCTATTTTAGGAAAGTTTCCACATTAGGCAGGTCATGCATTAAATCACATTCCGTTTATTCTAACATGCATATTTATCCTAAATGAGCATGTTATCACATAGCACATAGTTGCACATAGCCGGTTTAGCATAGTTTGCGCGTAAAAGGTTCTAAAATTAGAAAGTTTGCACAATAAGCATATTTCATCAAGTTTAACAACCAACATCATCTAAATATCATCATCTTGGTCCTAAATAGTCATTTAATCATGATCGTTACGACTAACAAGTGATGATTCATAAACTTAGCAAAATAAAGTTACTATATTTAGTAACTTATGAAAATAACCAAAATCAAGTCTCCTAATAACATAATCCTTTCCATATCATCATGTAATCAACAAATAAACATGTTAGACTTATAACATTATCATACCCATCATCAAGTTGCAAACTTGTTATAAAAAGTTACCGTTTATAGTAACATTTATAAAAATCATGACTTTTAACAATTCTAACCATCCGAATGTTCTAAGAATCATCATGTTATCATCCTAAATTTCATTCCAAGCATAAATCATGGATTCAAACACATGCATGTGACCATTAACACCATTATTCACATACTTGCAAGAATAAAGTTTCTAAATTTAGTAATAAACCCCAAATGACCATATTTGACATCATCAAACATTCTAAATCATGTAGAGCATCATCAATATCATATCTAGTAACATTTCTATATCCAACATCATGTGAATCATGCTAGATCATGCGTGCATGTTGTCAAAAGTGCATATTTCATAACCAAATCAACAAATCAACATCATGCTCAATCAAAATCATCATGGATCATTATAGATTCATCAAATCAGTAAATAACACCTTCCATAACAGATCTACAACATTAAAATTTCTTGATTAAGTGTGTGATGGTGATGCATGTGGGTATTTCCCCTTGCATGTGTGCTTAGAGGTGGTTTTCAAGCAAGTTTTAACATAGAACTACCTCACAAAGCTTTAGAATGTCAAGGAATGGTTTGAGCAGATCTGTGGAAGCCCTAAACGTGGCTGAGATGATGCTAATCGCTGCCAAAGATGAGGTGTGGTGTTCCTTCGAGCTCCAAGCCTTCAATGCGTTCAATGGTGCTTCCTTTAGGGTAAAAATGGCTTCTGATGTGTTAGGAGAGGGGTAGCAGACGACAATGGTGGAGTATGGTCGCTAGTAACTCGGGGAGATAGGTAGAGGATCGACAGAATGATTAACATTGGGTTTATAAAGATTTTATGCGTGTTGGGGTCGTCGCGTACCACGACAATTGTCCAAAAAGCATCATCGCGTACCGCGATGATTAAAATAATCATTCTGTTCCCGAAACACGCCACGTACCGTGATAGTGGAAGTTAATCGGTCGTCGCGTACCGCGATGGTTTTTGGAGAATTCAAATTCTCCCGCTCGAGCTTCGCGTACCGCGAAAGCCCAATTGGGTGCCCATCGCGTATCGCGATGGGTCCCGGTTGAGCCCAATAAGCCCAATTTCATTGTTTTGAACCGAATCTTTCGTATTCCTCGAATACGATCATCGTTTCTTGACACCTAAGCGTTGTTCTACTAACTTAGGTTCTCTGGAACCTAATTGTGCAGTGAAAGTGTATTGTGGTTCGATCCGTTCACCAACGTTCGTCATTCAAGACACGTGCGAGTTTCGTGCGATAATTCCTCGAATCATCGGTGTGTTTGGTCCATTGTGCCACGTGTCACACTAAATGCAATTATTCTAGTGCCACGTATGAAATAATAATACACATTATTATTAAAGTAAGACAAGTGCTGACCTGGAAATTGCGAGGTGTCACATTTTCTCTTGAAACCGCCGCATGAATTGTTAACTTAGCTCCAACAAAAAAGGTTGAAAAGACACCATATGAGATATGGCATGGGAACAAACCCAATGTGTCTTATCTTAAGGTATGGGGATGTAACGCGTATGTTACACGAGAGTCTCAAGACAAACTAGATCCTCGAGGCGATAAAGTTGTTTTCTTTGGATACCCTAAGACAATCGGTTATTATTTCTACAATCCCAATGAAAATCGTGTTTTCATTAAGAGGAGAGCTACCTTTTTGGAAAAACAACTTTTAGCTAGAGGATTGGAGAAAATAATGTGGATTTAGATGAAATCCGTGAATCTCAAATAACCGATACACTAGCTAGTACATCCAGACAACATAGTGATGTTGAACTTGAATCTGAAAGGACTCAAGAGATGGATATAACTCCAAGCATCCGTAGAAGTACTATAGATCGACATGAGCCTGATAGATATATTGGACTTCATGAAAATGTCGACATCTTTATTGTTGATCAAGCTGAACCTACTTCTTACAAAGATGCCATTTTGGATTCGGAATCCACAAAATGGCAGGATGCTATGAATGCAGAGATGCAATCCATGTATGAAAACCATGTATGGGACTTGGTTGAACTTCCTCCCGAGTGTCGGACTGTAGGATGTAAATGGATCTTCAAAAGGAAGACCGACATGGATGGAAATGTACAAACCTACAAAGCTAGGCTAGTAGTAAAAGGTTTCACACAAACTCAAGGTGTTGATTTTGAAGAAACCTTTTCACCAGTAGCCATGCTTAAATCAATTAGAATCTTATTAGCCATAGCTGCATATTATGACTATGAAATATGGCAAATGGATGTCAAAACCGCATTTCTAAATGGACATCTTACTGAAGATGTCTATATAGTGCAACCTGAAGGTTTTGTAGATCCAAAGAATTCTAATAAGGTTTGTATGTTGAATAAGTCCATTTATGGACTAAAACAAGCATCTCGGAGTTGGAATATTCGTTTTGATCAGAATATCAAAGAGTTTGGTTTTATCAAGAACGAAGACGAACCTTGTGTTTACAAGAAGGCTAGTGGGAGCTATGTTACCTTTATGATCTTGTATGTGGATGACATACTGATCATTGGAAACAATATACCTATGCTAAAAGATGTAAAATATTGGTTAAGTAAATGTTTCACAATGAAATATCATGGCGATGCCGCTTATATTCTGGGAATAAAAATCTATAAAGATAGATCTAGACGACTCATTGGGTTAAGTCAAAGTGCATACATTGATAAATTTCTTAAACGTTTTTCAATGCAAGATTCCAAGAGAGGAACCTTACCCATGGCACATGGTACAATACTTAGTAGTAGCCAATCTCCTAAAACTAATGAGGAGATGAAGAAAATGGAAAGAGTTCCATATGCTTCTGCAATTGGTTCAATTATGTATGCCATGTTATGCACTAGACCCGATGTATCATGTGCCTTGAGTATAAGTAGTAGATACCAACAAAATCCTGGTGAAAGTCATTGGGCTGCTGTGAAGAACATATTAAAGTACTTGCGAAGAACTAAATATATGTTCTTGATCTATGAAGGAATGGAAGAAGAGTTGACTGTAAGATGTTACACAGACGCTAGCTTCCAAACAGATTGAGATGATTCTCGATCACAATCAGGGTATGTGTTTACCCTCAATGGTGGAGCTCACTTGGAGGAGCTCGAAACAAAGTGTTGTTGCTCAATCCACAACAGAGTCTGAATACATTGCTGCTTCAGAAGCTGCAAAAGAAGCTGCTTGGATGAAGAAATTCATGACTGATCTCGGTGTGGTTCCTAGTATTAGGAAACCAATAGAGATATTATGTGACAACACTGGTGCCATTGCTCAGGCAAAGGAACCATGGTCACATAATAGGTCAAAGCACATACTCAGACAATTTCACTACATTAGGGAAGTAGTGGAAAAAGGAGACATCAAGATAGACAAAATTCACACAGATCAAAATCTAGCGGATCCCTTTACTAAGCCTATGCCTCTGTCCAAACACAAGGAGCATGTTGAGAAGATAGGTCTTAGGTTTGCTAGTGATTGGATTTGATCTGTATTTAGTATTTGGGTGCTTTCAAAATAAAGTTACATTGGACATTTATTTTGATTTAATGGTTAAATGCATAATAAATATTGTTTCTTTATTCGATATTTTGTACGTTTTAGTATCCTTGAATATGGTATTCTAAATGTCCGTAGTCGATCAGATTCATGGGAATCAATCTGAATTAAGACTACTTGAATGCTTGGTTAGTTTATAAGATAAAAGCTCAAAGGGTTGAGGACCAAGATTCATAGACATACATTAGAGAATGATGTCGGACGTAACTCGTTTCAAAACGTTCTTCATGGATCATTGTCATAAGAAGTTTTGAATATGGTATGATCTATACATATCCTTAGACCTAAGGAGCATATTAGAACTGACATTAGTCTAAGGTCGTTCTTTGATCTTGTCTAACGCTGTTCTGAAAATGGGCAGTAATAAGGATATTTGATATTCTGGTGCCCTCTTAATTTAAACTGGTGTAAATGCATGGCCGTGCTCAAACTAAGAGTAGTTTGTTAGACCATTTTAAATTGGAGAACGAGAATCAGAATGTTTGAACAACATATGAGAATGAAATGTGATCCATGTCTCATGTTCAAAGAATATCAATTAGAAAGGATAAATAGATAAAGGTTACCATGGCTATAATTTTAGTTAAGTAAAGGGTTACTTGAACTAAAAGTTTAGTTGACTTTAGAAGTCATACCCTGCTAGGGGCAGCGCGATGCAGCTAGGTGTCCAACACTGTCTACGTTGAATGAATTATGCGTTGACTCGTCCAAGTGGGAGTCTGTTGGATATATGCTGTCCGATCATCGATAATATCAACGTTGCTATCGGGGTACGATCCAAAGAGTTACACTTTGGAAGATAGTAATGTAATTGTGTCTAAAATTTGTTTTAGACATATTCAATTTCACGAATTATATAAAGTGGTGTGTTATTATTATTTGTGAAATAATAATAACATTGGGGAGTTAATTATTGTGATAATTAATTATAATTAAATTGATAAAGTTTAATTAGTTAAACTTTAGTCATTTAATTAAATATTGCTAACTAGTTGCTAGTTAGTAATATGGAGAGTAGTAATTAAATGGTTTAATTACTAAAAGGAAGTTAATTAAATTAAAAGAGTTTAATTTAAATTAACATGTGAAATAAAAGGTGGGAAACCAATTTTGAATTGGTAGTCAAAAGATCCTATTGTTATGGATCTAATCTTTGACTTTAAAATGGTGGGAATTAATTTTGAATTGGTAAATTCAAAATTTCTAGAAAAGTGGATCTTCATTTGACTATAAATGGAGATCCAACCTACCACTTTTTGATACACAATTTCTTTCACCCACTCTCCCACTCCTCCTCTTGGTGGTCGAAACCCATCCCCTCTCCTCTTGGATTTTCGGCCAAAGCACCACCACCCACCACCACCATAGCCAAACCACCAAGGGTGGTTTTGGAGTACACAATTGTTATGATGATACGCGATAGAGATCGTGGTTCGTGATTCAAGTCATCTAGCGAGACTACTATCGAATCCAAGGTGTGTTTTTGGAGATTCTTCATTGAGGTCAATTCTAAACACCCTATGGTTGTTTTGTTTATTCGTAAGTAACTGGATTCCAGGTTTTGGGAATTTTGTTTATAAAACAAAATGTGTAACCTAATCGCTTACGCTATCGTAAAATCTGATTTTATAATTAATATGATTAATTAAAAACTTTAAAAGGTTACTACAATTCCCAACATCCTCTACCTAGGATTGATGATTTGTTCGATCAATTGCAAGGTGCAAGATGGTTCTCAAAGGTAGATCTCTGATCCGGTTACCATCAGTTGAAAGTTCAAGAGCAGGATATTCCAAAGACTGCTTTCCGTACACGTTATGGACATTATGAGTTTCTTGTTATGTCATTTGGATTGACGAATGCTCCTGCAGCATTTATGGATTTGATAAACAGAGTATGTCGACCGATGTTGGACGTATCAGTGATAGTGTTTATAGATAATATTTTGATTTATTGAAAGAACGAGGGAGACCATGTTTGCAACGTACGAGAGGTACTGGAAATCTTGAGGAAAGAGAAACTTTATGCTAAGTTCTCCAAATGCGCCTTCTGGTTACAGGAAGTAAAGTTTCTGGGTCACGTGGTGAACCCAAAAGGCATTATTGTAGATCCAGCTAAAGTTGAAATAATTATGAAATGGAGCCCTCCGAAGTCACCTATAGAAGTACGCATTTTTCTTGGTTTGGCCGGTAACTATCGGAGATTTATTCAAGACTTCTCCAAGATAGCGACACCACTGACGAAGCTCACGAAGAAAGATGTAAAGTACGAACGGGTCCATACCAAGAACAAGCGTTCTCAGTGCTAAAGGAGAAACTTACCGAAGCTTCTGTGTTAGCACTGCCTGATGGAAATGATGATTTTGTTGTGTATGCCAATGCATCACGACAAGGGTTAGGATGTGTACTGATGCAAAGAGGAAGGGTGATAGCTTATGCTTCACGCCAGCTAAAGATTCATGAGGCTAACTACCCAACCCACGATCTTGAACTCGATGCAGTGGTGTTTGCATTGAAAATATGGAGGCACTATTTGTATGGGGTAAGGAGTATCATCTACACCGACCATAAGAGCTTGAAGTACTTCTTCGAGGAAAAGGATTTGAACATGAGGCAGAGACAACGGCTTGAGCTATTAAAGGATTATGATTGAGATATTTTATATCACCCGGGAAAGGCCAATGTGGTGGCAGATGCTTTCAGTCGCAAGACTGATCATCCTGTCATACGAGTAAAATTGTATACTTTGGTAATAATGCCATACTTTCTGAACGAGCTCAAGCAGGCGCAACAGGAAGGATTGAAAAAAGAGAATGTGGGCTTTGAACGTGTCTTCGGACAAGTCAAGAACTTGGAAGACAATGATCGCGGTGTAAAAGTATGATTCGGTCGTATGTGGGTGTCCAGAAATCGGGACATTTGATCAAGGATTTTAAATGAAGCCCACAAATCACGTTATTCTGTGCATCCTGGTGCAACGAAGATCTATCAAGATCTTAGGAAGGATTATTTGTGGCCGAGCATGAAGTTTAATGTGATGTAGTATGTGAACAAATGCCTTACTTGTGCGCAAGTGAAGGCTGAACATCAGAAGCCCTACGGATATATGAAACCTCTTGAGGTACCAGAATGGAAATGGGAACACATCATCGTGGATTTCATCACCAAGCTCCCGAGAACAGCTAAACGACATGATACCATATGGGTTATTGTGGACCGACTGACGAAGAATGCACACTTTCTTCCTATCAGGGAAACGTATACGTCCGAAAGGTTGTCTGAGTTGTTCATGAAAGAGATTGTGACCCGACATGGAGTTCCTGTCTCCATTGTGTCCGATCGGGATACGAGGTTTACTTCCAGATTCTGGAAGCAGTTTCATGATACTATGGGAACGAAACTGAACATCAGTACCGCCTATCACCCCCAGACGGATGGACAGTCTGAAAGGACAATTCAAACGTTCGAGGATATGCTTAGGGTGTGCATTATCTATTTTGGAGGGAGCAGGGATGACCACTTGCCATTGGTGGAGTTTTCGTACAATAACAGCTACCACTCTAGTATCGGAATGCCCCCATATGAGGCGTTGTACGAAAGACGTTGTAGGACCCTGGTATGTTGGGGTGAAGTTGGACAGAAGGAAATGGGAAACAAGGCTGACGTGATTGATATGGCAGAAAAGTTACGAGTGGTAAAAGTGTCACACCCCGAGCCGGCGGGGTTGGATCGGAGTCCCCGTCGGGCGGAAGGTTCCCGGGACGCAATATCGTAAGTGATAATCGGAATGATCAGATTGTTACATTGCACATGATACATAAATGAGAAACTTGCTAAAATAAAATAGAATTACAAAGTTAAATTACATCAGTTAAGTTTATAATTTAACAATGTAAATCTAATATCACATCATAAATCTTCTATCTTGTATCTGCACAAGATATACAAAATAAACTGTATAATGATGCTTCAAAATATGCAGGTCCAAAAAAACTAGGTCCTCTATCAGATAACCTAATCCAAAGAAATAACTCTTCAGTTGACCTGTTCGTCATCTGAGAAGTCAAACAAAAATAAAGTCAACACATGGTTGGTGAGTTCATTAAGTTTTATAAAATGAGTTTGAATAACCTTTATGACAACCTTAACCTCACCATTAACCACCTATACCATCCAGCTTAGTATGCTTATATATAGGGCATATGTAGGGTCGAATTTACCACCCGCCCAGCCACGGTTCCACCACATACTAAACCACATGATATATTGTTCCTGGTGATAATTAAGCATTTCATTCCACTACTTTGATTTCATGACATATGATTCATAGCATTTGATTATCCTGAAAATATTTACCTTGATCCCCCGAAGTGACAACCTTAACCTCATCAACAACCATCTATGTTATCCAATCAAGTATGCTTATATATAGGGCATATGTAGGGGACAAGCCCCAGCCACCGTCCCACCACATACCGGACTGCTTAACATATTGTTATTAATGATAATTAAGCGTATCACTCCATTCACCTCTGATTTAGATTCTGATTTCCACAATTTGATTTACCTTTGATTCTCTTGAGTTCATCATAGTTACATGATTTCCCAAAAGCAATTATAGAAATATAATGTTATATGTTTAATTAAATAAATAAATAAACATTTAAATACAACTAAGACATGATGATTGGGCCTTATTTGACTCAATCAATTAGACTTAGTTGTTGGTGGTTGTCCAAGTTGTACCCTCTCACACGTGATCCATATCAGGCATAACTCACAAGGAGTATACCTGAGGGTGCCGGGATTTTAATGATGCACATATCAGCTTGACCCAATGGTCTACTGTACATGCCAGGACTTTACGGATATCCTTTGATTCTTGATCTCTTTGATTCACTTGACTTTGATTTTGATTCCATTTGATAGTTCACGTTATTGCCCATATAGCTTGACTACAAGAGTCTACTATTTATGCCGGGACTTTATGTGTGTTACACGTGATCTTGATTTCTATACAACTGACACCCACCTTAACTCCAGCATTAATGATTTCATTAGATCTTAATGGTTTCATTTTTTCCAATGATTCACACACATTTATGATTTCTGATTCCTTGAGTCTCTTGATTTGATCTTTAGAATCCCAATGATTTCACAATGATAATTGATTCTTAATTAGGATCCTTTGTCTTCAGATCACACACTGAATTAGGTTTCTTTGAACATGATCTTTAGTTTCTCTGATTTCACTTTGAATTTAGGTTCTTGAATTTGAGTTTGATGGACTAAGGGTTTGTTTAGAGTTTAGAGTTTAGAGTTAAAGTATTACTCATAAGAGTAATTTAATTAACTTGATAATTTGATCTGCATAGTAATTACCTAGACAGGAGTCTAGGAGTATCAACAAGCATAAAGATACAACATATAAGGAATAAAAGTATTTAAGTAAACAATTTAAAGAAAACAGTTTACGCATACTTCTCAGCCCCGCGTTTTAAAGCAAAATGTTTAGAAAAGGGGCAATGAACTCACCTGTGTTGCCGAGCTATTGATCTAACACAAAATGTGAGCTCATTCTTGTAGCTTAAGTTTCTTCAGTTCCTGAGTTGTTTTAAAGGAATTCGAATCCGATAAGTATACGTATTAGTCGTCGTATCTAAGGTCTTGGTCTTAGTGTGTGCCACTAAGTGTCTTAAGCTACTAGGATGTTTCCATGATTTCATCTAGCTTAACTACCCATTTGTAACCCCTTTCATTTATCAAAATTTCATTAATTTAATTTAACATTATTAGTTAACATGTGATGGGCTTAATTAAGCCCATTGGGCCTAATGCGGCCCATTGCTAGTCTTTAATTATTCCATGATCATCAATCACTTTCTTTGAATAATCCAACATGGCCCATTAACTCATATAGGTTAATTATCCATGTTAAGATTTTCCCTAGGTTATTGTTGATGATTTAATCATCACCCACCTTTAGGTCATTTCATTTGTTAGAACATAACTTAAACATATGCCTAATTGTTTCAAGCCAAATAACTAGATGCTAACAACCCGTGTTAAGTAATTTAATTGTTTTAAACAAAGCTCTTAAAATTTCTAATTTCGTGAGCACCTTAACTACCCTTATATTCCAAGTGGGTCTTAGTATGCTTCCATGTTTTTATGTTAACTCCCCATGCATCCACACATGCACTCATGCATTTATTATTTTGCATGAAGTTATATGATCAAATTTCCCATCCTAAGCCTTAAATAATTTCCATGCACTTCCATACACACTTGGTTCCATGCACGTGGGAGAAATTAAAGGTTTCTATAGTTTGGAGTTTAACTACTCACAAGGGCAGCGAACCTTTAGAAGAATCTCTAAGGGTTCGGCTGCAAGGGTTCGGCTAATTGGTTCGCACCTTCTAGGTTCGTGACTCACTACAAGGTTCGGCTAGAAAACCCCTAGGTTTCGTGGCTATCTCATGCAAAGGTTCGGTCCAGTCCTTGTGGTTGGTTCGTGTAGGGTTCGGGGATGAAAGGTTCGCTGTTTTCTAGTTCATCAACCAAAGGTTCGGTGATCATATAAGGTTCGGCTAAGGAGAGTGCTTCCAGGTTCGTGGGTCAGAGATCTACAGGTTCGTTGCAGGCACCTAGCAGGTTCGGTGCAGGTGTGCATCATGCAGGTACGCCAACCATTGGAGGTTCGGCCAACTGCTGGTTGTTACTCGTGAAGATCCTGCAACCATTCTCTTCTCCAACAATTTCAACCTGTTACAAATCGATCTCGAGGGTTTCTAGTTGTCAATCATGGCTAATCTATAAGTTATTGAGTGTTTATAACCGTTTATCATAGCAATAACACAAAGGTTTGTGAAACACCTTAAAACCAAAAATAAATTGAAAGTTTACCTCAAAACTAACGGTTGAAAGCTTGAATTGCTTGTACTCTCGTGATCTACTTGATGAGGGGGTCGTTTTGGCACCAAGAGCACTCAAATCCGTTGAGATACGATCAAGATATTGTAGAGAGAAGGTGTAACTTTAAAGAGAGGAAAAGTGGTGTGTGTGTGGGTGACGAACCTTCAATGAAAAATGAAGGTTGGTGAAGGTGGTTGGGTCGTTAAATGCCTTCATTTAATGATCCAACTACCCGGTAGGTCAGTCTCGTTCGGTTTCACGTAAAATACCATTTTTCGTGGTTTTCGTCACGAAACGATACGATTTACAAAATAGGATTTATAAAATTATTCTAAGTTGTGATTCCTAATAAATTAACTAATTATCTTATCTTCTATTTAAAATTTATTACATTTTTACTGTTTAAAATCAGATCGTACGGTTATCGCGCGTATTCGTTCGACTCGTCACCCGTTCGAACACGACAATAACTATACTTTCCAATATTGTTTTCTAATTATCGGATATTATTCGGAACGTTAAACTTCCAGATTGATTCGTACAGATCGTCACCTATACGGTAACGATATCCGTGTTGTTTTGTTTTGTAAAGCCTCACATACATTTATACATAATAAATCCTAACAAGTAATCACAGGATGGTTCTGTGTTGCCAGATAATTATCTGACTGATGAACCACGTTTTCTGAGTTTTGTTTTCTCAGAAATGATTTTGAATTCCCTGTTTGTTACATGAAATGATAATGATATATGCTATGAATATGAAATATACTGAAATGCATAAAAGTTGTACCTGATTACTGTTCATGTTACTATTGCGATCACTGTTCCGGTACGATTCCGGTACTGATGTTACAGTCTCCCCTTGTTAGAGAAATTTCGTCCCAAAATTTATGAATTGTTATCGGGTACAGCTTCCTCTTCAAACAGTTGGGGATACTTTGACTTCATGTGATCTTCACGTTCCCAAGTAAACTCGGGTCCGCGCCTTGAATTCCATCGAACCTTTACAATCGGAATACGGCTTCGCCTCAGTTGTTTAACCTTGCGATCCATAATCTCTAAAGGCTCCTCAATAAAATGCAATTGTTCATCCACTTGAATTTCTTCGACAGGGATGATAAGTGATTCGTCAGCAAGGCATTTCTTTAAGTTCGAGACGTGAAACACGTCATGAACACCACTGAGCTCATCTGGTAATCTCAGTCGATACGCGACAGGACCAATACGTTCAATGATCTCGAACGGTCCCACGTATCGTGGTGCTAATTTGCCTTTATTCCCAAAACGAACTATGCCCTTCCATGGGGATACCTTTAACATAACACGGTCTCCCACTTGGAATTCCAACGGCTTTCTTCGTTTATCGGCGTAGCTCTTTTGTCTGCTCCTCGTTGCTTGTAGTCTTCGTTGAATCTGAGCAATCTTGTCAGTGGTTTCCTGAATAAGTTCTGGCCCAGTTATTCGATTGTCTCCAACTTCAGTCCAACAGATCGGTGATCGACATTTCCGGCCATAAAGAGCCTCGAATGGTGCACATCCGATACTGCTGTGGTAACTGTTATTGTAGGAGAACTCGATAAGTGGCAAATGAGAATCCCAATTCCCACCAAAATCCAATACACATGTTCTTAACATATCTTCCAGGGTTTGAATAGTACGTTCGCTTTGACCGTCTGTTTGTGGATGGTAAGCTGTACTCAGATTTAACTGCGTCCCTAGCGATTTCTGCAATGATTGCCAGAATCATGATGTGAATCTGCTATCTCTATCAGAAATAATAGACAATGGCACACCGTGACGTACCACTATCTCATTGATATACAATCTTGCCAGTTTATCCATCGTGAAGGTGTCTCGCATTGGCAAGAAATGAGCAGATTTTGTCAAACGATCAATGATCACCCAAATCGTATCATGACCACTGGAAGTGCGGGGTAGCTTGGTAACGAAATCCATAGCTATTTGTTCCCACTTCCAGAGCGGAATCTCAGGCTGTTCCAGTAAACCAGACGGTTTCTGGTGTTCCGCCTTTACTTTTGCACACGTAAGACATCGACCGACATACTCGGCTATATCTTTCTTCATTCTAGGCCACCAATAAAATCCACGTGTTGGTGGTTTAAGAGGCAGGATTTTACTTATAAGACAGGAATCTCTCCTGTTCACGGCCGATGTAGGAGTGCCTAGGATGTTGCATACACCCCCCTTAGCGACTCACCGTCCTCGATGAGGTTTGCCCCACCATGCAATGTATAACAAGAGTGTCTCTCATACCTTTTTGTAACATTCGGCCCTGTCTGAAATCCAAGGGTGTACACAACCATAGTGTAGAAGACTGTGTTACGAGAGTGATGATAACGATAATAAACAACTCAATATACACAGATAATTCCTAAGACAGTTGGGAAGATCCATTAAATCACACAAACATGAATTAGAAGAAAAGACAAACACCTTGTGAGGGAAAACAATGAACAAAATATGAATGGATAACATTTGGAGTATCGATCCAACGAGATGTCGACATGGGTGACGATCCATGTTGATATGTTGTTAGATATTATACACTAAATGATATCTTTACAGTACAAAACAATGCCAGCAGTTAAATTCAACATGAATTTTGTATGGTTAACGATTCATACAGATGTCAACATGAGTATTTAACGCTAATATAAAATAATAACAATTTTAACAAAATTTCACTAAAAGAATTTAATAAACAATCAAATTTTAAAACACACAGCCATAGAGTTATTTGGCAAAATGGGAGTCATTCGTACGAATGTCTCATTCATGCGACATCACAGCTATAAAAGCAACACTTCCGTTTTTCAAACCCATTTTTCACCCAACTCTGTCAACCGAAACCCTCTTTCGCCATCTCGATTTTTCGGCCATTTCCACACGAAATCGGACCATTTCAACGTCCAAATCGTGTGTATTTCAACCCCACCACCTCCATTTCAAGATTTCAACCATTTTCAACCCATTTCGTTCAAATACGAGCTCCACCGTGAGTATTAGCACTGATCATTTGCACCAAAACACTACAAAACGTTTTACCACCATTCCGTAAAAATACCGTAGACAACCACAGATTTCAAAAATGACGTTCTTGGTGAATCTGCAGGAGAATGAGCCGTACCAAGGGCTCATTCGTGCGAATTAGATAACTCATTCGCCGAGAAAAGTCACAAGAATGAGCCTCTAGACGAATGAGCATTCACACGAATGACATAGGTTGATTCACATGGAACAACCATACGAATGAAGACCCATTCGCACGAATGGATAACCAGAATAAGAGTATGCATTTGTATCATTCCCTTCGTGAGAATGAAGGTCATACGCACGAATAGGCCATTCACACCAAGAGGGGCTCAAAAATGGCTAAATGTTGAACGTTTTATCGAACACCAATCGTATCGATAGAACCAAACCTTAGGCCAGATTTTAAATCTAATCAAAATAAAACAAATGAAAACACAATTTCCAAAATCACGTCTAACACATAGAAAACAGAACCACTCAACACTTAACTAACTAATAAATAATTTATAACACAGGATTCAAACCGAGAGAACATACCGAGTGAGTGCATTGATAACCCATAACATCAGGTGAGTTCATTGACCCCTATTTACTTAAACTTATTGACTTCCAAATCATTCGGGGCTGAGAACATGAACCCTCTTATTCGGATGATAACCGAATAAGAGTATTTTCAGATGATTTAAATGAAAAGATCAACCTTCAACCTCTTATTCGAATAAGTGCATTTTCAATCATTTTACTGAGCGTTCATCGCATCATCAACCACGTTTTCCATCTCAAACAACGATTTTGAGGATTTGGAACACAGCTGTACAGTAGTGTCCATTAATCACGACAGTTAGAGGCTTTGTGCCCAAACAAGAGGTGAATGGGCACAGCTCGAGAGTTGAAGTTACACATCCAAACCAACAAAAAACAATTTTCATGGTATCTGTCTAGGGTAATTCACTAGAGCATGTGTCCACACAACATACCCATCAAGAATTCATGGAGGAATTCTCAAGTAAGTCCCTTCATAGCGTCATTAACCATAAGTTGCCGGGGGTCAACCGACGGTAACGTAGATGGTACCATAGTTTTAACCAACCTCCAGCGCCGAGGCTGGTACGATACACGCATACATACGTGAAGCCACTACTCGGATTAGTTTCATGGGAACTAATCAACAAGGGCATATCAGTTAGGTTTGGTAAATGATCACAAAGGTGATATTACGGACAGACCACACAAACAATAACATGAGTTTTCAATCCAAATAAATGTTCAAGACCTGGGCTTGAATGATTTTCAAACAAGTACACAACAAACTATGTCAATAAACAAGTATGGAGTGTAAACTTTGTTATTTTCAAACAAACAAAACTAATTTTTCCTATATCAGGAGACAAAGCGTAGACTTCTCCTCAAGACATTTTTTTCCACAAACATCTGTCGTGTCGTGTCGTGTCGAATAGAGACACATAAAGGTCTAATTTCCATTAAGTACATCCTCGTGGATCATCAAAGGGGTGGTGGGAAAGCGGCTAAGTTTCGGCTCTACGTATGCCCTATACATAAACTACCTTCAATGATTTGGGATGATGTCAGTAATGAGGTTCAGACTGATGCACTTGTGTAATTCATTCGTGTTTTCAACATCATTTACACACCAATTTCTCAACCAGTGTAAATGGAAAGAGTTTTCATCAAAACATTTACAAAACCCAATGTTTTTTAAACTTGCATGCACTCGTCAACTTAGTGTTGACAGATGTTACACGTTCTCTGGTGAGGAACAGGTTAAAGTAGAATAACTTTTAGAGAGAGAAAGATAGGATTTCTTAGAGAAAACTGCAACACCTGCATGGAATCTTACAAGGTCACACAGGCTACAAGATTCAAGACTTGCACCCTCTACAAGATATGTTATGAGACATTTGTGTCATGTCCCAGATGTCCAAATCAAGTTGTAATAGAATTAAATTATAAAACAGTTGTAATTTAATTTTATTTTGTCAATTTATTTTAGTGTTTCTCATATCAACATGTGCAATGTAACAATCTAATCACTACGATGACATCACGCCTACGGACTATTCCGCTCGACAGGTCTCCGATCCGGCCCGCCGCCCAGGGTGTGACAGATTGGTATCAGAGCCGTGGTTATAGAGAATTAGGTCATTTACTTAAACAGTTTGGCCTAGACTATAACCTAGGGAATCATGTAGAGAAAGTAAGATAGGAACAATTGCATATGTTACTTATGTCTGGTCACAGGTACTAACCATTTCCACTTTGGGGGAAATCAGAATTGTCACACCCCGAGCCGGCGGGAACGGATCAACTTTCCCGTCGGGCGGAAGGTTCCCGGGGTGCGATATCGTTGTGATAATCGAAGTGATCAGATTGTTTACATAGCACATGAGATATAAAATGAGAAATGCTAAAATGACATCAATACAGAATTACAAAGTTAAATTACATCACAATGTTCACGATTTAACTAAGTAATTCTACAAAAAGAATCACTATGACTTCTATCTTGTAACTGTACAAGATATACAAAATATGATTCAATGTTTTGTCATATCAAAAGTATGCAACACAAAATGAAGCTAGGTCTTCTAAAAGTCCACTAGCTTAGTCTTTGCATATGAGTGACTACACCTGTTCGCAACCTGAGAAAACATGCATTTAAACAAAGTCAACACTAGGTTGGTGAGTTCATAAATATAGTAATTGAAAACCTCGATTTGTTCACGTGCGCAATCACAATGTAATTTCTGTTACTTGTATGTTGTTTGTTTCACCCGTTCACCAAATGGCTTCTCAATAGTTATATTCACAAGTAATATATCATCCTAGTAGTCATGCTTATATATAGGGCATATGTAAGGGAACCAAGCCCTAGCCAACGTCCCACCACATAACTACTAGAACTCTACACTACTTGTAATACAATTATTGATATCCATCTCCATTCCACTTGTTCATCTCATTTGTTGATTACCTGTTATATCATGTATAGAATAATATAATAATAGAGTTTCAGTTATCAAACCGAAGTATTGATAACACTTATATGTATTAAGGATATTATATTTACTTAATTTGCTCCTTGTATTATTCTATTGCTTGTGGGGTTAACTGTTAATCACTTTTAAATATTAAAAGTGTTAATTAACCACTTGTGATATGTTCTCTCATTGCAACGCATAGAGCCTAAAAGGAATCCATTGTGATCCTCACGTAATCAGATTACAATGCATCCGATTTACCTCTATCCCGTCGTGTGTTCTCATTGTTGTTAACAAAGTTAAATAAGAACTTGTCTTATTACTTTATGTTAACTGATGTGTTAATGATGTTGTTATCATGAAGGTACTTTATCATGATTGTCATTCCAATTGTTCCATATGATCACCATGTTGCCATTAAGCCGTGGTAAGAACTAGTCTTACCACCCTTAATCCACTCAGGTGGTGGATGATAGTTGTCCATGTAGTCACCATGTTGCCAGTAAGCCGTGGTAAGAACTAGTCTTACCATCCTTAATCCGCTCAGGTGGTGGATGATAATTGTTCCATGTTATCTTGTATTATATATTGAGTTGTAAAACATGCGCTATGAGTACTTGTCTTATTACACTTAGTCAACTCTAGTGTTGAATAGTATTAAGAAGATGTATTATCTTCAAATCATTCATGTGTTTCGTTGTTGTCATCATGTTTCCCCGTGATTATCCCAATGTTTGTCCTTGTAAGAATAACTAGGTGTTGAAAGATCTACTCTCGCAACTATGTTATTCTTATTGTGTTGATGAGTTATGAAATTATATTATCATATTCATCTTAGAATCCCTGTCATGTCATGGTAATACAAGCATGCATACAATGATAAACGATAATAAGTTAAACAATATTATCTAAATCATAATATAATCGATATGTGAAACATTAGAACTTTTAAATAAATAAAAGTAAAGCATGTTTCTCAGCCCCGAGAGTTTAAAATCAGTTAAGATTAGAGAAAAGGGGCATATGAACTCACCTTATGTTTGAAGTGGTTGACTTAGTGTAACATCTGTGCCGGAAACGTCACCGGAACAGTAAGTTGCACAGTAAATTGCACAGTAACTCAAGTACAAACTATGAGAACTAGGTAGATACTATTGACACTGATGCTAAACATAAACTTTACACTATGTTTCTGAAATCCTGGTTTAAACCTTATGGTTTAAACATTCAGAAACACATCAGAAAACAATGAACAGGTACACACATGCTTGATTTGATGCTATTATGTATAAACGTATGTAAGGATAAACAGAACAAAACTATAACAGTTGTTGTTACAGGATGTTAAACCGACGAATTATTCGTACAGGTGACGATCTGTACGAATAGATCTGAAAGTTTAACGATCTGTAATGATGACTGAACAGTAGAAAACAAAATCAGAAAGTGAAACGTACGATTGTGCTCGTACAGTTAGCGCTCTGTACGAAAACGCGCGTAAGTGACGCTTTCTGATGAAACGAAACGGAAAACGATATGAACGATAATAAATTTAATAAAATATAGTATTTTCTGTTTTACAATTTTGAGACTCATTAGAAATAAATTAAAAAGGAAACTATTTTAAATTAAAAACGCGTAACATAAATTTAGTTAATTGAAATACGTAAGATTCATGAAAGTAATAACGAAACGCGTAAAAACAATAAATTCTGATAAATAATTCAAGAACAATGACATTAAAATATTTACTAGAAATAACCACCTTCCAAATATTTAAAACAAAGTCTTTTTATTACGTTACAAAAACACGCGCGTAATAATCCGGAAACGCGAGGAAAACGCGAACCGAGCAACCGAAACAAACCCGAATACCCCCGGGGTATATAAACCTCAAAAGAACTCATTTCTTTGATTTCACACATCTCTTTCTCTCTCTAAACTCTCTCATCCGCAACTCTCTCTCTCTAGAATAATCGTTCTTCAAATCGCGATATCTTGCTCGTTTCTTGACGGAATCGGGCGTTCTTGGTGTCCAAACAAAGATCTCGACTCCCTCTACACGGAAGTACAACCAATCTAAAAATTTGTCCAGCCAATTTCAAGGTATGAAGCTTCGAAAGACTGAAAAACTAGGGTTTTCATTATGTTTGTTTTGTTTGTTCGACCACCTGGTTCACCCCTCTTAAAACCGAGACCCACACAATCCTAGGACACCATTTGAACATCATTCGGCTTAGAAGAAACCAGAAGGAAAGCGAGGGAGCCATAGTCAAGTCTGTAGGTTGCAGGAAATCGACAGGGATGATGTTGAAGATGAACAGGGTTCGCTGCATCAGGTGGCCGAACCATTTCAGCCCAGCTTAACCTTTGTCAAATGGCTGAACTATTCGGTTGTCACGAACCCTTGGTTGAGCTACCATCCCCGAACCTGCGGCCATTCCCTTCACCGAACCTTATGATCCTCACGAACCCACGAGAGAAACGAACCTCACCCACCATCATCGAACCATTTTCAAGCCGAACGCAGCTTTGTTGGCCGAACCTCTCGTAGGTGGCGAACCCTAGACATCAGCCGAATCTTGGATGCACAGCCACGAACCTCCATGCAAACTCTCGTGACACCGCCGAACCTCTCCAGCCGAGCGAAACTTGCCATGGTTCTAGACCTCCGGCCGAACCTGTAACCATGAAGCACTAGCCGAACCTTACTACCTAAGAATGGGCCGAACCTTAGCTTGAGAATAATAGGTTCGCTGCTCTCGACCACCAACCGGTTTTAAACCTACCTGGCCCATCTCCACTTAGTTTAGATCATGGAATTCTCTAAGCCCACATGGATGTGTAACTTAAAAATCGTTTTGCCCAACTTCGGCCCACTATAGTGTCTAGCCCAACATTACATATTCGGCCCATTGTGACTATCCAGGCCCAAAACATTCGGCCCAAATTCCCTCGGCCCGAAATAATTTGGCCCACACACACCCACACATCCGGCCCAATGGAAAACACTTAGCCTATATCCTCCGGCCCATTTAATCCATTCGGCCCAATAGCATGCTCCTATACAAGTTCTAATTGGGCCATAATCATTGGTCCAATCTAAGGCCCCAAACCAATTGGCCCAAACTGTGACAATCGACCCACATACCTACCCGGTTCAACCATTTAAATTGGCCTAAGTCCATGTAGTTGTTTCGGCCCATGTACAAATCGTTAGGCAAATCCAACATTCGGCCCATATACCTAAGTACTTAAACTAGCACTTTATCTAAATGATTTCGAATAACCATGCATGAGCATTGGTTGTTTTAACTACGAGTGTGGTTTAACGAACTAACTAGACCACAACTAATTCAAGCTAACAATGACACAACGTTGGGCTTTAGAAACTATACACTTTAACTACACTTAGGATAATGAGAACAGGGCCGAATAAAGACCAAGACTCACGAGTGTTAGCCGACTTTAGGGCTAACACCTACACGAACGCGAATTATTACAATTTGTACTTATAAGTTGCAAACAATATGAAATCAATACAGGATCGTGAAAACTACTACAAACACAACAACGAGCGCGTGCATTCTTGTTTATACTTAGTCAACCACTACAAACACAAGGTGAGTTCATTTGTCCCTTTTCGAACTATTTTGTTTTTACTTCGGGACTGAAAAACATGTCAAATGTTTTGTATAAATGAATTATATAATTATTGCCATGTTTTATGAAATGCTTATTAACTTCTGTTTATAAAATTATTTATATACTGTCAATTGTTGAGTTGTTCATTCATTTTGTTTATGATAAACCTTTATGATTTCAGTTATAAACTATCATGATTATAAGTCATGATTGTATCTTTACACAAACAGATACCTATTTAAATCATTACTCATACAATTTTCTCAAATGCATATTTCCTTAAACATATACTTGGTTATGCTTAAGACTATTTCTCAAGAATTATGCTTGATGCTTTTAAATCAATATTTAATACTTACTTGCTTAATGCTCAGTTACTTTACACTCGAATACTCTATATTTAGTGTCAATGCTTGTGATCAGTGTTCATAGTCAAATACTCAATACTCAATAAACTCAGAAACTTAAACACGTTAACAAAGGGGATTCAAGTGGGTAAACAGGTACATGTGCACATGGTATCGGAAAGGTGAAATACTGAATAATCAGCAAGGACTTTGTAAGACAGACTAATTGGCCATCACATGTTGACCTACAAAGTCAACTCCTCCTAGTCATTCAGTGTTCTTCGTTGTCAGGACCTTGTAAGATAGACTGATTGACCCTCGCATTTTGACATATGGAGTCAACTCCTACTAGTCATTCAGTGTTCTTCATTTTCCATCCAAGTTTTGTGACGGTGGCTAGGATGATTATGATACTATTAGTAGACTCTGTGTCTACTAATGGATATCCTCTATCTGCGCACCGATGCAGACCGTTACACCCTAGTTGCTCCTGTGGATTGATACTGAATACCATTGGGTGTATCCTTTGGTGATGCACCCTCCAGAAATTCAGTTGTCCACAGAAGTGAACTCATAAACTTATTTTGAAACTCTAATGGATGTGGTGTTGGTTGAGAGTAAAATGCTTAATTATCATTAACAACAATGTCGTATGTGACTTTGTATGTGGTGGGACGGTGGCTGGGGCTTGTCCCCTACATATGCCCTATATATAAGCATACTCGGTTGGATAGGATAAGTGGTTGTTAGTGAGGTTAAGGTTGTCATTTCGGGGAAACCAAAGTAAACATTTGTAGGGTAATCAAATGCTAAGAATCATATGTCATGGAATCAAGGTAGTGGAATGAAATGCTTAATTATCATTAACAACAATATGTTAAGCAGCCCCGTATGTGGTGGGACGGTGGCTGGGGCTTGTCCCCTACATATGCCCTATATATAAGCATACTTGGTTGGATAGCATAGGTGGTTGTTAGTGAGGTTAAGGTTGTCATTTCGGGGAAATCAAGGTAAACATATTCAAAATAATCAAACGTTAAGGATCAATAGTGTGGAATGAAATGCTTAATTATCATTAACAACAATATGTTAAGCAGCCCGGTATGTGGTGGGATGGTGGCTGGGGCTTGTCCCCTACATATGCCCTATATATAAGCATACTCGGTTGGTTAGCATAGGTGGTCGTTGATGAGGTTAAGGTTGTCATTCAGGGAATCAAGGTAAACATTTACAGGGTAATCGAATTCTATGAATCAATTGTTATGAAATCAAAGATGCAGGATGAAATACTTAATTATCATCAGGAACAATATATCATGTGGTTTGGTATGTGGTGGGACGGTGGCTGGGCGGACGGTAAGTTCGACCCTACATATGCCCTATATATAAGCATACTGAAACATATGGTATAGGTGGTTAATGGTGAGGTTAAGGTTGTCATGCAAGTGATTTTTCAAAATATTTTACATAAAACTACATGAACTCACCAACCATTGTGTTGACTTTGTTTTCTTACATGCTTTCTCAGGTGATGCACAGGTTTAAGCTAAGACACAGGGTTGCATGCTAGGATACTCAGATAGAGGACCTAGTAGACTTTTGGAAAGCACATCTTTTGATATCGATACAAATCACTTTTGATATCTTGTACAGATACAAGATAGAAACATTTGATTATTTTGATAGGTTTACTTAGTTAAATTACTAGACATTGATATTGTAATTTAACTTTGTAATCCTAGTTTAATGAAATATTGTGCTTTAGTTATTCTTAACATTGATGCTATGTAAACAATCTGATCATCACGATTTTCACTCACGATATCGCGCCCCGAGTACCTTCCGCCCGACGGGAAAGCCGATCCGTTTCCGCCGGCTCGCGGTGTGACACTTAGTTTAAACGAAGAATGCACGCGCTCTTGCTTGGACTTGAGTTTGTTTTCACGATCCTGTATTGATTCCACGTTGTATTTAATCTAATAGTATAATTCCTTAGGTATATGTTTGTGTGTGTGTGGGTGTTAACCTTATGATTGGCTAACCCTCGCGAGTTTTGGTTTTTTGGTTCTCATTCGGCCTTGTTTCCTTATTAAAGATCTGAGTGACAATTAACCCAAATTTGGTTAATGTCAACATTCTGATTTAGTTGCTTTAGTATTATGACCCAAGAGATTCTAAGTATAAAACTTAGGTTTTTAAGTTAAAGGCTAATACCTTTAACATCTTTTTAAAAGAGTTTGTATGTTGTTTGCCCAACACCCGATACATGTAATGATAGATTACTAGGTTTCTTTGTGTTATCAACTAGTTATATATTTTGCCACCCTTGTAGTAAAACCATAAGTGTTAATCAAATTCCCATGCATGGTTCTTATACTCAATTTCAAGTATATGTTTACATTGCTAATGATGCGGGCCGAATTATAAGACCATGGCCAAACCATCACGTGTGGGCCAAGTATCATCTTTTGAACCGATTAAATTGGGCTAGATTAGTCATAGTGATCCGAGAACTTATTGGGCCGATTAGGGTTAATCCCATTTATGTGTGGGCTACTAAATGTTTGGGCCGAAGGTTGTTAGATCGGTAGTCTCTGGTGTCCAGCGAACCTGACACTACAACACCCATAGGTTCGGTTAGTTCCAGGGGTAGGTTCGCCTAGAGTGACATGAAGGTTCGTGCATGGTGGTCATCATGAAGGTTCGGCCAAGGAGATATGCACAGGTTCACGATAATGATTCGTTGTTCCCCAATGGTTCGGCTAATGCCATGAAGGTTCGGTGGTGTATGGCTCATCCTTGATGGGTTCGGCTGGTAGTGTAGGTTCGGCCAATAAAGGTTCGAGGCTCATAGGGTTCGGTCCTGGTGTAGGTTCGTCTGAAACAATGCCGGTTCGCCTAAGACCAAAGGTTCGGCAGTTGGCTAAGGGTTTGGTGAGTGTGGTTGGCAGCAGGTTCACAGCTTGATAGCACTTAGGTTCACCTAGGGTTCGGTCGAAACAAAGCAATAGGTTCGTTCATATTGGGGTTCGGCCAGAGCTTCCCATGGAGGTTCGCCAGCCTTAGGGTTCACCATAGGTTTGGCGGCTCCATGGTTGCTGCATGTAGGTTCGGCTAGGCTGAACGGGGTTCGGCCATTTGTCTCCCACACGAACCTGCACTTCGCCTTCATCTTCCTCACCATGTGACCCCTGACCTAAGTTGTTTACACGGTCATGGTTGGTGCCAACGGTTTCTGGTGGGTGTAAGGATTCGAATGACATGACCTAGAGTCGTTTATAAGTGTGAGTCGAACCAAAGTTTAGAAACCCTTGTTTTTCGTGGGTTTCCTCAGCTCATACCTTGATTTTTAGCGGCTAAAACTCCAGATCTTCTGTACTTCTAGATAGAGGAGGTTGAGAGCTACGCGTGGACACCAAAAACACTTGATTTCGCCAAGAAATAATCGAGATATGATGATTTGAAGGTGGAATTCTAGTGAGAGAGAGGGAAAACGGGTTTGAGTGTAGAGAGAGAGAGGATGAATTGTAGTAAATGAGAAACAACCTCTCATTTACTGTTTATATACCTCGAGGGTATTCGTGTTCGTTTCGGTTGCTCGGTTCGCGTCTTCGTTGCGTTGCCGGAACATAACGCGTAATTTACGTGTTTTAAATAAAAAGAATGGTTTTAGTTATTATTGATGAGTTTCAAAATTGTAAAACATTAAATATTTTATTTTCTTAATTTATTTCCGTTTGCGTCGTATTTCGTTTTCGTTTCGTCAAATCGCGTCGCCTTCGCACGTATTCGTTCGAATCGTCACCCGAACGAACACGACGATGGTTTTGCTTTCCGACTTTTGTTTTCTACTTTCCAGTCATCATTTCAGAATGTTAAACTCACAGATATGTTTGTGTGAATCGACACTCACGCAACGCACTGTCAGTTCGTTATTCTGAAACGACACTGTAATTATGTCTTTAATTGTATTTCCTCACTGACGGACTCAACTAAACGTCCTGTTATCACATTTTTTTCATACTGATTTATCGGCCATCTGATTCCTGTCATCTATGGATATCAGATCGCAACCGACATGTTCTTGTTGTTCACTTGAACACTGTTGTTTCTCTCGTTTTGTTGTATTATCTGTACTTAGGTTTTCACCTAAATACTAACAACTATTGTTTATAATGAGTGTTGTACTTACAGTATTTAAGTTTACACATAAATACGTACAACTGTTTCTTGTATTTTGAATTGTGTTAATACAAACACTGTTCACAAACATGAATTTACACACAGTAAATATTGAAAGTACACATACCGTACAGACTTGCCGGACGATCTGGTACTGGATGTCACATGAATGCCTCCAAAGGAACAACCACGCATCAACCCGGAGACCGCCATTCTAGCTACACTCATCGCAGAGCAACTCATCGCTGCCATTCCTGACATCGTGAGCCAAACCAACCACGGCACATATCAACCAGTAGACGCTCCCATTGTGCTGAAGACAGAAGCTTGAGAGAGCCAAAGGGAATAGACGGATGAATCCAGCCACACTCTCCCTAAGAGACAAAGAACCGACTTCACTCACCAAGCGGGTCCCAGCTACCGAGGCGAACCTCGCAGATCATACACTGGAGCATTTCCCCTTTGCCCCAAATGTTAGTACCACCATCCTGATGATAGAAGATGCAAATTGTGCTCCAAATGTGGGAATCCGTGTCATTGGGCACAACATTGCAACTCGTCAGTGGGTCCAGTTCGCAAGCGGTATGCTGGCGCATCTCCCTTGTGTGCCAGCTGCAAGTAACATCATGTCATAACAAAACTGTGTAAACAATGCATAAAATGCGGGATGATGGGTCACGAAAGTCAGAGCTGCAGAACCCCAATCGTTCAACGCCAAGATGAGGTTACGACGACCTGCCCTCCACCAGACAACGTCAAGCGCTGCTACACATGTGATGAATCTGGCCACATAGCAAAGAAGTGCCCCAAGAGAGTGTAATTAACTGGAGACGACTCCAGTGAAACTCTCATCGCTCCAACGCACACAGAGCGCCACCTACGTGACAAAGACACATGTACATCTTCTTCAACCCTCAATAGATAGTGTATACAATTTAAATGTATGAATTACGTGTCTACCCATTCCTAGACTTTCAGTAGCATGAAACTCTAAGGGACCACCTGATGAAACACATCTTAGAGTTTTTTTAGGACTAGAGGATGGAGTGAGATGACAACCTCAGTCACCACTAGGAAATGAGGACACGAGGAAAGATGAAGAAGTAGGACGTCCCCATGAGCAGAAGGTCCGTAAAAGCCTTTCTAGGAGTATTCCGAACAGTTTCAAACCAACGCGACACTAAAAACAAATCCAGATGACCTAACACCTACAAAGTGTCAACACTCCTGAAAGAGCAGGAGTTATTCGAGGAATCAAGGGAATTCAAATGAACTAGATGTCCCTTTAATTGAGCTCTCTAACCTTGGGAACTACAAGTCCCCTTTCGAATGAGAATTAGAGCCTAAACCGATGGGCATCGGCAGGGATAACCTCGAGGAAGGGAATGTCAAGAGTTGGTATCCAACACTAGGGCCGTTAAACTGGTTAAATGAGATATGCTTAACCACTTCAGCCTAATCTTGAATAGTCATTTCTTACACCCCCAAAAGTCATTCAATACCACGAACCCTGCTGCACGGTGCAAATACTTACCCAGTCTTTGGATTTGAAAGCTTATAAGAACATCGTTTCCATACAACCATGACCATTTCTCTGCCATAATACTCTATGACTTGCCCGATTAGTTATAGATCAAAGAAGGTGGAAAGAAACCAATGTCAAACGAACCCAAAACTAGTGAGAAGAGATAATGATAATCTCACACCAAAACACAAGGACTTCCGTCCTTTTGAGGAGGTAGTGCTAGATTTATAGCGCATCAAGGAAAAGAGGTAGACACCTACACGCCTGTGTGGCAAAATCCTAGTGGGGGAAATACTACATACCATCGACAGATTGAAAACAAGGCGTCCCTTGTGATTTCCTTGTGATCCATCACTCAAATAATGGCAGTGTAGTTATCTGCTTACATCGCCCAGATCAGAATGACCACAACTGAACCGGAGTGAGAGATGAGTCCAACAACCTTCATTGGGAGAACCGTAAGTGACAATAGGAGCTGAAACCAAACAATAAGGGCTTACATGTTGTGAAGACAACCAACATCATATCTTCAAGAAATAAGGGCACACCCTCATTGACTGAAATATCATCAAGGACCTGAAAAGGCGAAGCAAATACATCCAGTTTCCATAGTGCCAATGACTGCAGAAGACTAAGAAGGAATCATTCCTAAGGATGAATGTGAAGAGACGACTACTGATGGTCTCAGTTCAGTACAATAAGATCGCGTATGGTGAGAGAACAAACAAGAATGTAAAGAAATGATATTGTTCATCTCCCAAATGAGTAGTGATTTCAACATCCCAACATCAGAAAGCACAGAACCCATCCTACTCGAACTCACCGTAGGAGGTCAGCATCACTTCTACGTGGCAAGAGGGAAACATCCTCTACATACGGCGTCCAAATCAACCACTTACCAGGGGAAACACTGTGATATACTCGAAAAGAACTTTCCCGGAGAGTCCGATGAAATTGCAAGAGAGATATCTCCGGACAATTCCGAGAGAATTTTGCTGCCAGATTGTGCAAGGTCACAACTGACCTACCTGCACATGATCATGGGAAGGAGGCGAGAAATGTTGAATTCCAAGGTATAGAATCTCCAAAACCTAGCCAAGAACAATCCATAATTTGAAATACCAAAGCAAGTTACAGAACTAAACCTCAGCATAGTCACAATTGGAAGGCGAGAGGACATCCATACAAATCCAACATCTAATCGTGAACGTAGGAAGTTAAGGAAAGAAAATCATACACACTCACCCTAGGAACAATACAAGAATCGTACTATTCAATGGATACGATTCAATGCACTCCACTACAAATGATGAATAAAGTAAGGAAGCAGACGTTCCTGGAAACACAAAGTGGAGACACAGCTTCTGAAAGGAGTGTAAATGAATTAGACTAACTCACTAAGCAAACCCCAAAATCAATACGAACAATGCTCGTAGACCTATCCCAATCGAGAAACGTGATACCGGCAACCAGTACACAATTCAAAGTCGATGTGATAAGAAGAATCGATCGGTTGATAAAAGATAACTTCTCAAGAGTTATCAAGAGTGACTGATCGAACTCATACATCTGCTTCTATCCAAACTACAACCATCAACTCGATCAAGGAATGACACAGGGACATAGATGGTATCGTAACATCATTTGTGTATCAATCGCCTGTGTAAAACTGAGTTAACCATATTACATCATCGTAAACCGTGAGACTTCATGTATACACCTGATTCATCCTTATCGAATCAGAAGCCGACAGCCACAATCGGTAAATCGCAGGACTAGAATGAACCGCATATCAGTGTATATGAGACAACAACAACATTTTTCTAATGTATGTCTCAGCACTGCAAGAGAATATGAGAGCTCAGTCCATATCGGTTGTCTCCCAGAACATTTAAAAAAGAAAACGAGGTCCTGATAACACATTTCAAATTTTGGAAAGAAATTCCTTCAATAGGGGGAGACTGTGACAGCCGGTATACGAGCTACCATGAGTCTGAAATCCAAGGGTGTGCACAACCACAGTGAAGAAGACTGTGTTACGAGAGTGACAATAACAATAATAAACAACAAATCAATATACATGGATAAATCCTAAGGCAATTGGGAAAATCCATTAAATCACACAAACATGAATAAGAAGAAAAGACAAACACCTTGTGAGGGAAAACAATGAACAAATCTGAATCGATAACATTTGGATTATCGATCCAACGAGATGTCGGCATTGGTGACGATCCATGTGGATACGTTGTTAGATTTGATACACTAAATGATATCTTTACAGTACAATACAATAACAGCAGTTAATTCCAACATGACTTTTTTATGGGTGATGATTCATACAGATGTCAATGTGAGTATTTAACGCTGATATAAAATAATAACAATTTTAAAAAAATTTCACTAAAACAATTTAATAAACAATCAAAATTTTAAAACACACAGCCATTCGTGCGAATGAATCCTTATTCATACAAATAGGTGTATTCAGTGAAGCTTTACAACCACAGAGTCATTCGGCCGAATGGGAGTCATTCGTACGAATGGCTCATTCATGCGACAGACAGCTATAAAAGCAACACTTTCGTTTTTAGCCCTCTCGATTTTTCTTCCATTTATACACGAAATCGGACCATTTCAACGTCCAAATCATGTGTATTTCAACCCCAACGCCGCCATTTCAATATTTTAACCATTTTCAACCCATTTCGGTCAAATACGAGCTCCACCATGAGTATTAGCACCTATCCTTTGCACCAAAACGTTTTACAATAATTTTTAACAATAAAAACACCGTAAAGAAGCACCGATTTCAAAAATGGCGTTCTTGGTGAATCTGCAGGCGAATAAGCCGTACGAAGGGCTCATTCGCACGAATAAGATACCTCATTCACTGAGAAAAGTCACAAGAATGAGCTTGTGAACGAATGAGCACTCACACGAATGATATGGGTTCATTCACATGGAAAAACCATACGATTGAAGACCCATTCGCACGAATAGATAACCAGAATGAGAGTATGGATTCACATCATTCCGTTCGTGAATGAAGGTCATTCGCAAGAATAGGCCATTCGCACCAAGAGGAGCGCAACAATGACTAAGTGTTGAACGTCCTATCAAAAACCAATCGTATCGATAAAATCGAACCTTAGACCAGATTTTAAATTTAATCAAAATAAAAAAAATGAAAAAACATTTTCCAAAATCATATCAAGACACAGAACACAGAACCACTCAACACTTAGCTAACTAATAAATAATTTATAACACATGATTCAAGCCGAGAGAGCATACCGAGTGAGTGCATTGACGACCCATAACCCCATGTGAGTTCATATACCCCTCTTTTCTTTAACTTATTGCCTTCCAAATCATTTGGGGCTGAGAACATGAACCCTCTTATTCGGATGATAAACGAGTAAGAGTATTTTCAGATAATTTAAATGAAAAGATCAGCGTTCAACCTTTTATTCGAATGTTATTCTAATAAATTCATTTTCAATCATTTTACTGAACATTCGTCGCATCATCAACCACTTTTTCCATCTCAAATAACGATTTTGAGGATTTGGAGCACAAGTGTACAAAAGTGTCCGTTAATCACGATAGTTAGAGGCTTTGTGCCCAAACAAGAGGTGAATGGGCACAGCTCGAGAGTTGAAGTTACACATCCAAACCAACAAAAAACAATTTTCATGGTATCTGTCTAGGGTAATTCACTAGAGCATGTGTCCACACAACATACGCATCAAGAATTCATGGAGGAATTCTCAAGTAAGTCCCTTCATAGTGTCATTAACCATAAGTTGGCGGGGGTCAACCGACGGTAACGTAGATGGTACCATAGGTCTAACGAACCTCCAGCGCTGAGGCTGGTACGTTACACGCATACATACGTGAAGCAACTGCTCGGATTAGTTCCATGGGAACTAATCAACAAGGGAATATTAGTTAGGTTTGGTAAATGATCACAAGGGTGATATTACGGATAGACCACACAAACAATAACATGAGTTTTCAATTCAAACAAATGTTCAATACTTGGTCTTGAATGATTTTCAAACGAGTACACAACAAACAATGTCAATCAACAAGAAAGGAGAGTAAACTTTGTGATTTTCAAACAAACAAAACTAATTTTTCCAATATTAGGAGACAAAGCATACATTTCTTCCTCAAGACATTTCTTTTTCCATAAACATCTTTCGTGTCGTGTCGAATAGAGACACATAAGTGACGAGGTCTGATTTTTATTAACGACATCCTCGTGGCTCATCGAAGGGGTGGTGGGCTAGCGACTAAGTTTCGGCTCTACGTAATGTTTTTTAAACTTGCATGTACTCACCAACCTAGTGTTGACAGATTTTACACGTTCTCTGGTGAGGAACTGGTGAAAGTAGAATGACTTTTAGAGAGAGAAAGATAGGATTCCTTAGAGAAACCTACAACTCCTGCATGGAATCTTACAAGGCCACACACGCTACAAGATTCAAGACTTGCACCTTCTGCAAGATATGTTATGAAACATTTGTGTCACGTCCCAAATGACCATGTCAAATTTTAATAGAATTAAATTATAAAACAGTTGTAATTTAATTTTATTTTGTCAATTTATTTTAGTGTATTTGATATCAATATGTGCAATGTAACAACCTGATCACTACGATTACATCACGCCTCCGGACTATTCCGCCCGACGGGTCACCGATCCGGCCCGCCGGCCCGGGGTGTGAAATATTTCCTAGGATGTTACATACACCCCACGTTAGGGACTCATCGTCCTCGATGCGGTTTGCCCCACCATCCCGTGTAGAACAAAAGTGTCTCTGATACCATTTTATAACATCTGGCCCAGTCTGCCACCAATATTATCCGCTTTTCCCACTCGGAGCTCACGATTTTGCCTTCGGTTACCCGAATGAAAACTTCCCAGGGAGTTCACCCATCCCCGGATTGATGCAACCTGAGAACGCTTAACTGTGGAGTTCTCATGTGCTCCACAGCTAGCTAAGCAGAAAAGGCGTCGGTGATGTAAGAGGCGGATTGTTACTTATGAGACAGGAATCTCTCCTGTTAACGTCCAATGAAGGAGTCCGCTTTGCCCATGTAGATCTCTCGGTTTTGCCTTCGGTTGTTTCGGTGAAAACTTCCCAAGGAGGTAACCATCCCTAGATTGCTGCAACCCGAGCACTCTTAACTATGGAGTTTTTTTGTGCTCCGCAGTCAGCTAAGCCGAAAACGCGTTGGTGATGCAAGAGGTAGATTGTTACTTATGAGACAGGAATCTCTTCAGTTCACAGCCGATGTGGGATTGCCTAGGATGTTACATACACCCCCTTTAGGGACTCATCGTCCTCGATGAGGTTTGCCCCATCATCCTGTGTAATTAAGGAGTGTCTCTAATACCATTCTGTAACATCTGGCCCCGTCTACCAGCGATATTGTACGCTTTGCCCACTCGGAGCTCACGATTTTTCCTTCGGTTGCCCGGGTGAAAACTTCCCAGGAAGGTCACCCATCCCTAGATTGTTGCAACCCGAGCATGCTTAACTGTGAATTTTTCATGTGTTCCAGCTGTATAAGCCGAAAAGCATTGGTAGTGTAAGAGGCATATTTTTTCTTATGAGACAGGAATCTTTCATGTTCACGGCCTATGTGGGATTGCCTAGGATGTTACATACACCCCCCCTTAGTGACTCATCGTCCTCGATGAGGTTTGCCCCACCATCCTGTGTATAACAAGAGTGCCTCTAATACCATTTTGTAACATCCGGTCCGTATACCACCAATATTACCCGCTTTGCCCACTCGAAGCTCACGGTTTTGCCTTCGGTTGCCCGAGTGAAAACTTCACAAGGAGGTCACGCATCCCTGGATTGATGCAACACGAGCACGCTTAACTGTGGAGTTTTCATGTGCTCCACAGTCAGCTAAGCCGAAAACACGTTGGTTATGTAAGGGACGGATTGTTCCCTATGATGCAGGAATCTCTCCTGTCAATGGCCGATGTGGGAGTCCGCTTTGCCCAGTCGAAGCTCACAGTTTTGCCTTCAGTTGTTTGGGTGATAACTTGCCTGGGAGGTCACCCATCCCTAGACTGCTACAACCTGAGCACGCTTAACTGTGGAGTTTGCACATGCTCCACAACCAGATAAGCTAAAAACGCGTTGGTGATGTAAGAAGCGGATCGTTACTTATGAGACAGGAATCTTTCCTGTTCAAAGCTGGTGTGGGATTGCCTTGGATTACAAATGCACATTCTTAACTAAAGTTCAATATGTCTAAGGCAATTAAACAAGTTTCACATGATAGTAGTTTAATACTTAGTTTGCATGTTTCACCTCAAAAATAAAACCATAAAAGAGGGACTATGAAGACTCACCTTGATTGATGAACTAGTATTAACAATTAAATTTTGCCAAGTGTTGTGACAACTAGTACCTAACCGGCCGGCAAGTCCGTACGGTATGTGTACTTTCAATAGTTACTATGTGTATATACATGTTTGTGAACAGTACTTGTATTAGCATAATTCAAAATACAAGCAACAGTTGCATGTATTTATGTGTAAACGTAAATGCCGTAAGTACAACAATTATTATAAACAATAGTTGTTAGTATTCAGGTGAAAACCTAAGTACAGTTAACACAACTAATCAAGAGAAACCACAGTGTGCAAGTGAATAACAATAACAAATCGGTAGCGATCTGATATCCATAGATGACAGGAATCAGATGGCCGAAAAATCAGTGCGAAAACAATGTGATAACAGGATGTTTAGTTGAGCCCGACAGTGAGAAAATACAATTTAAAACAATAATGCAGTGTTGTTTCAGAATAACGAACTGACAGTGTGTTTGCGTGGGTGACGATTCACACAAACAAATCTGTGAGTTTAATGTTCTGAAATGATAACTAGAAAGTAGAAAACAAAAGTCAGAAAGCCAAACCATCGACGTGTTCGTTGGAATGACGATTCGAACGAATACGCGCGATGGTGACGCGATCTGACGAAACGAAAACGAAACACGACGCGAACGATCATAAATTAATAAAATAAAATAAATAATATTTTACAATTTTGAAACTTATCAAAATAATTAAAATAACTTCTTTTATTTAAAACATGTAAATTACGCGTTACGTTCAGGAAACGCGACGAAAACGCGAACCGAGCAACCGAAACGAACCCGAACATCACCCCTAGTATAAAAGCCCTAAATGAGGCTTTTTCCTCATTTAATTCAGCACTACCTCTCTCTAAAAACCCTTTCACGAACCTATTCTCTCCCTAGGAGAATCACTCTTCAAATCCTCATAACTCACTCGTTTCTCAACGAAATCGGGCGTTCTTGGTGACCACGTGAAGCTCTCGACCTCCTCTACCTAGAAGTACAACTGATCTGGAGTTTTGTACGGCCAAAATCGAGGTATGATCCCAGGAAAGTCACGGGAAATAGGGTTTTCTATCACTATGTTCGACCATGATTTTTATTCGGTCCTAAACTCACTTTCACGACCTATACCCTACGGAAATCAGTTGCTTCATAATGCTAGGGTGTAGAACAGGTGTGCACGATGGGGATGATGATGATCGGGAGTGCAGGTCGTGGGGGAGATGGAGGGAGCAGAACCTGTCACCCTTCCAGATCCTAGGGTTCGTCCAGTCTACCACCGAATCTGCTACATGCCACGAACCCCTCATCGCCGAACCTATGTGATTCTCCGAACCACCACATGAGTCTCGAACCATCATCATCAACCGAACCTGTACATCCTCAACCGAACCCAATGGGGGAACGAACCTCTATGCCGAACCATCCCAAGGTCGCGAACCCATGTTGAGCAGAAAAGAGCCGAACCTTTCTCAATTTTTCTGATCGAACCTATGCTCCACTTTTAACCGGCCGAACCTTATAAACCACATCATGGAACCAATCATCCAACCGAACCTAGGGTTCGTCATATACAACCACCGAACCCCCTATGATTACCCTTGACCGAACCTAGACTCAATAAAGCCAAAAGGTTCGCTGGCCATTAGCAGAATACCATCTTCGATCGGATTGGATCCAAACAGCCGGCCCATGATCTAAATTCAGGCCCAACACTTTCAAACCATAGGTCCATGTGACTTTCTTTGGGCCCAAGTTAAAGAATTTACTCGGCCCACATACATAATCCATATAATCATTCGGCCCAAGGCCCATGTGAAACTAGGCCCAAGTATGTTCTTAATTGGCCCAGTTTAATTACTTGGCCCACGACATCTAATCAGCCTTATATATTATTCGGCAGCCATCGTTCAAGTGGCCAAGTGAAACTGTTTGGCCCACGCTTGTCTAGGCCCAATAGAACCAAGAAGAGCCCATGTGATTACCTTGGCCCAACCATGTAGCCCCACACCCTCCTTTGGCCCACGAACCTTTGAATGAGACTTGGGCTAGCTGTACTCAATTCGGCTCAACTTCAGGCCCAACACAATTCTAGTTGGCCCACAAGTTGTATCGGACTAACTGTGTAACCCACTCCAACCTAAAATCGGCCTAATAGTTAGCCCATTTCCTACACTCCAATTGGCCCAAAATCCCTAGACCCAATTACATGTCATTGGCCCAATTAATAATTTGGCCTACACGAAATAAGAAACTCACTTAGGTGATCAAATATTAAAGGTTTTAATAAGTGATTTCACAGTGTCAAAGATAAATGGGACAATGAGGATACAAAACTATGTTACAAAATACCAAGAGTTATTAATCTTCAACTTAAAACCTAAATTTCATACTTAGAATCTCATTTCGTTATGACATTAAATTATGAATATCAAAACACATAACAAGTTTACAGGGCCGAATAATGACCAAGACCGAAGGGTGTTAGCCAACTTTAGGGCTAACACCAACACACATACAAACAAACACTCACGGACTCATACTTACGAGTTAAAAACAACGTGAAATCAATACAGGATCGTGAAAACAAACTCAAGTTCAATCAAGAGCGCGTGCATGATTTGACACATAAAGGGTTTATCAACACTTCAGGTTGATAACTAAACCTTATTATTCTACACATGATTTGACAGTTGCTTAACAAACGAGATGAACAGGTGAAATGGAAATGGATATTGATAGTTGTATTGCAAGTAGTGTGGAGTTCTAGTAGTTATGTGGTGGGATGTTGGCTGGGTCTTGGTTCCCCTACATATGCCCTATATATAAGCATAACTACTAGGATGAGATTTTATTTGTGAATATAACTATCGAGAAGCCATTGGGTGAACGGGTGAATCAAATAACATACAAGTAACAAGAATTACATTGTGATTTTGCATGTGAATGAATCAAGGTTTTCCATTAATATACTTATGAACTCACCAACCTAGTGTTGACTTTGTTTAAGTGCATGTTTTCTCAGGTGACGAACAGGTGTAGTCACTCATATGCAAAGACTAAGCTAGCGGACTTTTAGAAGACCTAGCTTCATTTTGTGTTGCATATTTTTGATATGACAAAACATTGAATCATATTTTGTATATCTTGTACAGTTACAAGATAGAAGTTATAGTGATTCTTTTGGTAGAATTACTTAGTTAAATCATAAACATTGTGATGTAATTTAACTTTGTAATTATGTATTGATGTCATTTTAGCATTTCTCATTTTATATATCAGGTTCTATGCAAACAATCTGATCACTTCGATTATCTCAACGATATCGCGCCCCGAGAACTTTCCGCCTGACGGGAAAGTCGATCCAGACCGCCGGCTCGGGGTGTGACAAGTGTGTAGTTTGAGCAACACAATACGATCAACCTATGTTGTTTAATCACACATAAAGTAATGTAACTCTGACTTATATGGAATTTCATCCATACTAGGTTAGTGTAATTGTATATCATATGAGTTAAACTTTAAATAATTATCAATTAGAAACATAAATTTTAATAGATTTAAAGATGGTTATGCTTTATACAACAACAACAACAACAACAACAACAGCAACAACAACACGCAATTTGCGTTCATGGACAACTTACTATTTTTAGTAAGTTTCCATTTATAGCAAGTCTTATAACACGTATCATTTTTGAGGTTCTAGCTTGCTCGTTAATCCTACGTGATCATGTTAACACATAACACTTTATCATTAATGGTCAAATAAGCATATAAGTCATTTTCACTCATTAAAGTTTCCTAAACAGGAAAGTTTCTAAATCTAGTATGATTAACATCAATATTCATCTAACTTAGCATACAATAATCATATCAATTCATGTTAGGTCATTTAGCACGTGCAAACCATGTATCATACATTAATATAGAGTTTTCTAAAAAATAAAGTTACTATATATAGTAACTATGACAAATATCATTCAAATGATCATTCTAAGCATTCCTAAACCATTTTATATCACATAAGATCATTTTATATTATCAATCATCATCTAAATGTGCTTATTCCAACTAAACCTTCACTTAGCAACATTTAGGCGACAAAAGTTACTATAAATAGTAATTAGGCCCAATATAACCACAATCAAATCCAAAATCACTTTCCTTAACATTTTAACATCATCTTATCATTCTAATAACAAATCCATACACATGCATTTTCATAGTTCTATCCTTATCATCATGTTGTAACATAAAAGTTACTATATTTAGAAAGAATCTCTAATAACCCATTTTGACCATCTCAATCATGTTTAACCTTGCAAATGTACTTAAACATTATCAAGAATCAGTTATATATAGCCAAAACCATCTAAAACACTTTAGATCATACATGCATGCAAGTATATCATCATCTATGATCAAGTTATGCAAAATTCCATATTTACAACATCATGAATCATCACAATACATCATCTAATCACTATAGATCATCAAAATCAGTTGCAAATACATCAAACCCAGATTAAAAATTTGTGCATGTGTTGAATAAGAGCTTGCATGCAAGCTTTGAGCCTTGCATGTGAGTTTGTGTGTGTTGTGTGTGTATATTGGACATTAAAACTACCTACCAAGCTCTTGTAGCACCAAAATGATGTTGTAGTAGCTGCAAGGATCTCTGGATGGCTAGTGTTCAGCAAAAACAAGGAGGTGTTGATGGTGAGCAAGCTCCACAAGCCTTCCTTTTCAATCCCCCAACAAGTTCCAATCTTGAACCTTCAAGTTGAGGTGCTCCAATGGTTTCCAGAAGGTGTTTTAGGAGGTTTTGGGGAAGATAAGCTCGAGAGATTTCGTGTGAAGCTGGGGGATAGTGATGAAAAGGTGTAGAGTAGGCATAATGGTCTTGGTTTTTTTAAAGATTTCGCGTCTGGGTGTCGTCGTGTACCGCCATGGGGGTTCAAAAGGTGCTCAGCGTACCGCAACGGATTTTGGGATTCAAAATCCCCGCCCACCCGTCTCGTACCGCCATGGACCTCTCCAGGATCCTTAGGGTACCGCGACGAGTCCCGGAAGAGCCCAATAAGCCCAATTTCAATGTTTTAGTCTGTTTTCCGTCGTTTTCATGCTTACGGACTATTGTTCGGCATCGTTTGAACTTTCGAGTTCAATGTTTGAGTGTGTTGTGAGGTTTCTAGTGTTTTGTTACATGATGTGCTAAAAGTTCACCAACGTTCGTGTTTTCGTGGATACGTGTGTGCGTGTTGCGATAATTCCCTGAATTATCATGTTTGTGTCAGTACTTTCCACCGGTTCCTTAATGAAGTTTAATTGTTCGTCGATCTGTATCTCCTCAAAAGGAATGTCAAGTGTTTTATCAGATAGGCAGTATTGAGGTTCGATACGTGAAATACATTGTGTATACTGCTCAGCTCATTTGGCATGGTTAGCTCACAGGCCATAGGGCCTATTTGTTTGGTGATCTCAAAAGGTCTAATGTATCGAGGATTTAACTTTCCTCGTTTGCCGAATCGGATGACACCCTTCTAGGGCGAGACCTTGAGCAACACTCTGTCTCCCACCTGGAATTCCAATGGTTTGCGTCGTCTGTTAGCGTAACTTTTTTGTCTGTCCCGTGCTGCTGCCATTCGCTTGCATATTTGCACGATTTTCTCGGTCGTTTCGTGCATAAGCTCAGGGCCAGTCAGTTGGCTTTCTCCAACTTCTGCCCAGCAAATGGGTGATCGGCAATTACGTCCGTAAAGAGCTTCGAATGGTGCAGCTTGTATGCTTGTGTGGTAGCTATTGTTATACGAGAACTCAACTAACGGCAGATGAGTCTCCCAGCTACTGCAAAAATTAATGACACATACGCGGAGCATGTCTTCTAATGTTTGTATTGTTCGCTCGCTCTGCCCATCAGTCTGCAGGTGGTAAGCGGTACTCATGTCCAATCTCGTGCCTAGTGCCTTATGTAAGGACTTCCAGAAATGCGACGTAAATCGGCTGTCGTGGTTAGAGACGATCAAGATTGGCACTCCATGTCGAGTGACCACTTCCTACAGATATATCTGAGTCAGTTTATCCAGTTTGGCAGTCTCCTTAATGGGTAGGAAGTGTGCAGACTTTGTTAGTCGGTCTACGATAACCCAGATGGTATCGCAACCACTTGCCATCTTAGGCAGTTTAATTATGAAGTCTATGGAAATTTTCTCCCATTTCCACATTGGTATCTCAGGTTGTTGAAGTAGACCTGATGGCTTCTGGTACTCAACTTTGACTTTGGAGCATGTTAAACACTTACTTACGTAAGTTGCTATTTCGGCTTTCATGTTTGGCCACCAATAAGTCTTCTTCAGATCATGGTACATTTTATCAGAGCCCTGATGTACCGAATACCAGCTCTTGTGAGCTTCATCCATCGCTACATCTCTCAATCCTTCGTAATGTGGAATCCAGATCCGATCCATGAAATAGTATGCTCCGTCAGTCTTTACCTCTAGGTGCTTGTCCATGCCACACAAGGATTCCTGAGTGAGGTTTTGGGTACAGTCGGACTCAACTAAACTGAACAGTTTTCACATTGTCATGATTGAATTCACATTGTTTTCTCGCTGAATTGTCGGCCATCTGATTCCTGTTATTTGTGGACATCAGATCGCAACTGATATGTTTTTGTCATTTGTTTTCACACTGTTGTTTCACATGAGTTGTTGTATTTACTGCAATTAAATATTCACTTAAACACATACAACTGATATTTGTTTTCTTAGTCCTGTTGTCACACAAATGTTTACACATTGTATTTACACATAGTAAATAGTGAAAGTACACGAACCGTACGGACTTGTCGGACGATATGGTACTGGTTGTCACACGGGGTCACCATTACCGGGCACAGCTTTCATAGTTCGTGGAACCGTCAGTACTGTTCGATCTCCAATCCCACCATTTTATGTACCCATAACTCCTTTTCGAGCTTCTTGATTTCGTTTTGAGGACAGTATTCCTCGTGAAGCATTTTGGTAAACTCCTCCCAGCTTATGGAGTTTGCAGCCTCAAGTCCTAATGTTTGCACATGAGAGTTCCACCAGGTGAGGGCAGGTCCCTCCAGCGTCCCGGTAGCATACTTTACCCGGTTCTCCTCAGAACAGTCAGACATGCAGAATACCGACTCTACTTTCCCGATCCACCGGAGCAGTCCCACTACTCCTTCGGTTCCCTTAAAGTTGTGCGTGTGGCAGCTTAGGAATGCCTTAAATGAGCATCCATTGTTGGTGCTTCCGTGAGACCCTATTTGTCAGTAACCAATGTTGTGTATTAGTGATAGTTTTAGTTATGCTATGCTTAATCGGGTTAGGCATTGTTTCGCTATGTTGTCTGCTCGCTTCATAGTAAGTGATTGCCTTGCTAACCCTTCGGTCAACCATCGTCTTGATAGTTGCCGATCCAATTGGTCGTTTGTGTTGTCGGGTGTGCGTTCCCCTTCCCGGCATAGTGGATTTCTATACGGAAGGGTAGAGTGTTAGTCATCATCGGTTAGAGTGTCAGTCAGGTGTTATGTTAGATGTCATGTTAGTGGCAGTCATGATCCAGATACATAATAAATGAAAATAAACATCATTTCATTAATATGAGCTTGAAGTACAATGATGGTCAAAATGTAATACTACCATCAAAGTTCATATGAGCACATCCCGCCCATATATGCGTACAAAAGTAAAGTAGACTGAAATAGAAAAATGTAGCTAATCTGAACCGATAGTGGAGTGTGAGTCTCCACCGTCTGCGGGACCGTCATCCTGATCTTCCTCGGGATCCTCGTCGTGGTCCTCATCGAAGTTACCTTCTTCGAGATCTTCCGCCTCGAACTGAGGCTCCTGCTCCTGCCCGGGCTCCACGATGAGCTGTTCTGCCCATGCGTCCTGGAGTATCGCCTGGTTCTCTTCGTTCGCGACTTCTACCGCAGCTAGACGTCCACCTTGTTCTTGAACCACTACAGCGATCTCTCCTTGTTGTTCCTCCAGTTGTGCCACCCTATTCCGGAGGCCTGCGATCTCGTCCACTAGGTGCTCCTGCAGGTAGTTTACCTGTCCTCGGAGGTGGTGGTTCTCCTCACGGAGAACTCTAACCTCCTCCTCCAGTTCGCGCGTCCTACGTGCCTCCCAGGCTGATCGGGCGACATGGGCTGTGAAAGCCCGCTCAAGTGGCACCCCGAGTGCCAGAAGTCGATGTGCACTCGGCACATCGCTCTGTAGTCGTGAAAGAGGTACTCTCTCCTCCACAATCCAGTCCCATACGGTAGTAGGGTACCAAACCCATGCTCTAGCGCGTTTCGTTAGACGTGCTCTCTCGGTCTCCTCTGCGTCTACTCGGGATACGATATCCTGGATCCTCTGATGGTCCTCCTCCGTCAGCTCGTATCACGCGGGGCATTTCCCCGGGTTCCTCCCAGCGTAATTGTTGTTGGCCATCCTGTAATCTTAAATCAGTATGTAATAGATAACAATAATAACATATTACTGTGTAATGTCTAAGTGTACTGTCTAATGTTGAGCAATGGCTATTGTCTAAGTTTACAACATGCAAACCTAGTTCTCTATAACCAAGGCTCTGATACCAGTCTGTCACACCCCCAAATTCCCACGTGTGGTGTCAATCGACATGGGTATGACGTGGCCAGAATCACAGCTTATGGTCATATAGAACAACTCTATATGCGTTTTCAAAATACATTGTTTGTCAAAAATGTTAAAAAAATAATTTGCAGCGGAACAATAGTTGTTTAAACATGCCGCGTAAATATAATCATTAAGCAGTGGAAATTAAACTGTCAGACACTACATTGTTTTCTAAAATACATAACAAAATAAATATAGTTCAAAAGACACAATAATGCAATGCAGGAATTCCTATGCTCAGTCCTGATGTGCACTCATGTCCCATACGCAGCTAATTACCTGAGAATACATGTTTAAGAAAAAGTGTCAACACAATGGTTGGTGAGTTCACAGGTTTTGATATACATAGGTAATAATCAGAAAACATGTGTCATGCTGTTTATTAAAATGTTAGTCCCGAGCCCTTGGCTCCAAGTGTCAGTGTGTCACTACCGAACTAGACTTCTTAGTCCTTGCCACCACTATGTCTCGTAAAAACATAGCAAGATAGGTTGAGATTTCACGTGTCCCGACCTCGAGTCAGTATTGTGCCACGTGGGGTTCGTCACACCCAAACAGATCTATTCAAAATCACCACATTGTTTGTACATTAACGGTAAGACTTTGTGAGGTCTTATTACGATTACAACACTTAATGTTTATCTAATAAACCAACATACACAAATAATGTTTGTACACTAATAGTGTTTGACTCAATTCAACAAGTATTCTCCCCCTATTTGAAAAGTTTGTAAAAGAGTAAAGAGGAGCCGTAAACTCACCTTAGTGATAATGAAAAAGTGCAAGCGTAAGCTCCTTCTTCGTAGAGCGGTCGGTCACCTGCTAGCTATATCGTATACCATACGTGAGTTCGTGAAAGTGACCGTGTTCGTGTTCGTGCTCGTGTTTGTGCTCAACAACCCTTGGATGTTATGTTTGCTCATGTCGGTCCACATTGACCATGTTTGCTCGTGTTTGATCGTGTTTGACCATGTCAAGTCAACGACCCGTTCGTGAACAGAGTGTCTGTTGTAATTCACGTAACATTCGTGACTGTGATTGTGGTGTGCAAAACGCGCAATTCGCATTCATGGACAGCTTACTATTTATAGTAAGTTTCCATTTATAGCAAGTCTTATAACATGTATCATTTTTAAGGTTCTAGCATGCTCGTTAATCCTACGTGATCATGTTAACACATGGCACTTTATCATAAGTGGTCAAATAAGCATATAAGTCATTTTCACACATTAAAGTTTCCTAAAAAGGAAAGTTTCTAAATCTAGCATGATTAACATCAATATTCATCTAACTTAGCATACAATAATCATATCAAGTCATGTTAAGTCATTTAGCACGTGCAAACCATGTATCATACATTAATATAGAGTTTTCTAAAATTAAAGTTACTATAAACAGTAACTACGACAAATATCATTCAAATGATCATTCTAAGCATTCCTAAACCATTTTATATCACATTACATCATTTTATATTATCAATCATCATCTAAACATGCTTATTCCAACTAAATCTTCACTTAGCAACATTTAGGCCACAAAAGTTACTAGAAATAGTAACTAGGCCCAATATGACCACAATCAAATCCCAAATCACTTTCCTTAGCATTTTAACATCATATTATCATCTTAATAACAAATCCATACACATGCATGTTCATAGTTCTATCCATATTATCATGTCGTAACATAAAAGTTACTATATTTAGAAAGAATCTCAAATAACCCATTTTGACCATCTCAATCATGTTTAACCTTGCAAATGTACTTAAACATTATCAAGAATCATTTATATATAGCTAAAACCATCTAAAACACTTTAGATCATACATGCATGCAAGTATATCATCGTCTATGATCAAGTTATGCAAAATGCCATATCTACAACATCATGAATCATCACAATACATCATCTAATCACTATAGATCATCAAAATCAGTTGCAAATACATCAAAACCAGATTAAAAATTTGTGCATGTGCAGAATAAGAGCTTGCATGCAAGCTTTGACCCTTGCATGTGAGTTTGTGTGTGTTGTGTGTGTTTATTGGACATTAAAACTACCTCCCAAGCTCTTGTAGAACCAAAATGATGTTATAGCAGCTCCAAGGATCTCTTGATGGCTAGTGTTTAGCAGAAACAAGGAGGTGTTGATGGTGAGCAAGCTCCACAAGCTTTCCTCTTCAATCCCCCAACAAGTTCTAAGCTTGAACCTCCAAGTTGAGCTGCTCCAATGGCTTCCAGAAGGTGTTTCAGGAGGTTCTGGGGAAGATAAGCTCGAGTGCTTTCGTGTGAAGCCAGGGAAAATGATGAAAAGGTGTAGAGTAGGCATAATGGTCTTGGTTTTATAAAGATTTGGCGTTTGGTTGTCGTCGCGTAGCGCCATGGGGGTTCAAAAGGAGCTCAGCATACCGCGATAGATTTCGGGATTCAAAATCCCCGCCCACCCGTCACGTACCGCCATGGACCTCTCCAGGGTCCTTAGCAGACCGCGACGAGTCTCGGAAGAGCCCAATAGGCCCAATTTCAATTGTTTAGCCCGTTTTCCGCCGTTTTCATGCTTACAAACTATTGTTCGGCATCGTTTGAACTTTCGCGTTCAATGTTTGAATGTTTCATGAGGTTTCTAGTGTTTTGTTGCACGATGTGCTAAACATTCACCAACGTTCGTATTTTCGTGGATACGTGTGTGCGTGTTGCGATAATTCACCGAATTATCGTGTTTATGTCAGTGTTCGTACTGTCATGCCACGTGTCACACTAAATTAACTAATTCTAGTGCCACGTGTACAAATTTCAATTAAATAAACATTTAATTAAATAAGATGCTGGCCTGGATTTTACAGGTGTCACAATAAAACAAAATGAGATGGCTTCATATCATGTGAGACATAGTAATAAATCACCATCAATATCCTCAAGTATGAATCATGGAGGTGTAACATATACATGATTTAATAAAGAAAATTTAACGTCTTAATTATCATATATTGGAGTTCTTGAATCATAACACATACATTATCAATCCAAAAAAGAAAACATCATAACTCTTAGATTTAGTGATGTATCACCATCACAATCATAGGCATAACATTTTTAACTTTCTGGAATCATAACATATATATTATTATTATTCATCAAAGGAAAATGACATCTTAGCCTGTGGGATGTAGTGATGAATCACCATCACTAGTCTTAAGTATGATATCAAAAGATTTGAAATTGTAGAAGCAACGTATTCAAATCATTTTGGATTTGATTGAAATATTAAGGAGTAGTATCCAAGCTAGACACCTTTTGGCTTATTAGAATTAATGTTTTTTGCAAAGTGTAACATGCTTTGGCCTATAGATAAAATACTCTTATTAAGAATCCTTCGGAAAGCTAGATTGGTCCCTTGTCAAGGATTATGAATCGCTTTCCTAGACAGGAGTCTCCACTACCGGTATTCACCCTTCGAATTACAAGATGTTCATCTTAACAAACTTAATTCTAACGAGGATTTGAACCAAAGTTGAATGGTTAATAATCACAAAAAAAGTAAATCATTTGATCTTGTTTGAAAACAATATGAATAGTATTCAAAATTGAACACCGGTGACTTATTAGAATCATTTAGTTTGTAAGGTATTTGATATGATATCACTACAAAAAAAAGTGTCATTTAAAGGCATACAAAAAGTGCAACAAAAAATCAAAAAAGTGTCACAAAAAGCCCTTTTTAGAATATGTGGAACACAAAAAAAGTGTCACTAGAAGTGGTGACGCTAAAGTCTTTTAGTTGCACTTTCTAAATGTGTCGCACAAAGTTTTTGGGCTTTCAGTGGCACTTTTTTTTTTTGCCAAGATATAGAAAGAGAATTTTGTGGAAAATTTTTTTATGCCACTAAGAAATAATCTTAGCTTCATATCCATATTAATTTTAGTGACACTTTTATTTTGCCACAATAAAAAAAAAACATTTATCGCTCAAATTTTATGTGAGTAAAAGTTGTATATAGTTCACTATATATATACTACTTTTAGTGACAAATTTTCACAAAAAAAAAATTATTTACAATTTAAAATAAAATAAAATTGTAAACATACAATTCATAACATCAAAAAGTCCGACCTAATACATAATACGAAAAATTCTATTGTGTAATAAGTAACTTCTTTCAATTAATTTTTCAAATGTTTAAACGTCACGAGTAATCTAATCATTGATGAAAACTCCATTGTAATCAACTTAGCTCCTAAACTTCTCAAGATATCCATCATGTCATCAACAACCATATAGGATTAAGAAAACAAGATTTGAACTTATGAATTAAGAATAATTTACCGTAGCTGTAATATCAGTAAGATTTGAAAAATTAATCAACCATACGTTCTTCTTTATCTTGTAAAATTGAAAGTTTTGGAACTCAATTTTATATCAAACTTACAACATAAGCACATTCATTTAATATTTCAACACTTCTCTTACAGGCTAGTCACTATAGCCTAAAAAGATAGGTGCAATAGAAAATGGTCATCAACCTGAGCGTTGAATGACACGCATTTAAAGGTAGCATGAAATGAAGTTCACAGTAAATTGCCTCTTTTATAATTTCGGAATGCAACAAAGACGTAAAGAAGTTCATGCTTTTAATAACTTGATTATCCAAGTACATTATCAAAGTCAATTGTGATTACATGATTGCTAATTTGTAATGTTAAGTAAAATAGAACTCACACATACCTATCATCAAACACGTAATGTGAACTCCTTACCCTTCAGCTCAACTACGCACAATAGTTATTCTAGATGCTTGTTTCTATGCGTAAACTCAAACTACCATAAATTAGCTATACTTTTAAAAAATGTAAAGCAAAACCAATGTAGCTTTTATAAAAAGGAAACAAAACAAAATCAGGGATTTTCATAAACTACAAATTAAACATATTTAGGGCTCTGAACAACAAAAAAATCAAATCCAATAAAGAAAATCAACCAAAATCGAAGATTATTCCACACATAAAAAGAAATCAAAAAAAAATAGAATGTGAAATTATGACTTTAGGGTAAGGTGTACCATAGATGAAAAAATCGTAAATGATGAACATCGATATAGAAGATTTGAAAAAAAAATGAGAATTCAGGATACACCATTTAGGGTTTGGAAAATACATAAATCACTTGTATATGTATTAACCAAACGAAATCATAAGGAGTAGAGACGCATACCTTTTATTTTTTGATTATGTGAGGCCCCGATCCCGAGTGCCTCCCAGAGGTTGGTTTTCATCATAACACATAGCTTTTAAACCAAAAACTTTCATTAATATGCAGCAGAATTTAAAACATTGTCAAATACAAAATATACTGAAATAAATTGTATCAAAACATTTATGATTGCCAACACCATCGGATTCTCTATCCTGATGCCCGAGCTCCATGCTTCCTCTTACCTTAGATTTAACCTGACATACATGCTAAAATGTCAGCTTACGCTGGTGAGTTCTAGTTTTGTAAATCATCATAAACGTTTTAGTAAACAAAGCATCATTTACATGAAAACATCAGTTCATACACATAAACATTAGCACATAACCATTGTCATTGTCATTGTCATAACCATCATCATCGTCACAGCCACTGTCGTTAACAAGAGCAATGGGCTTATGCCGGCACAAGCCTCCATGTTTATAGTCCGATCGACTCTTACCATGTTTATAGCCCGATAGGATCCCAGTTTATAGCCCGATCGGCTCCGTGTTTATAACCCAATCAGCTCCGTGCTTATAACCCGATCGGCTCCGTATTTATAGTTCGATCAACTCTCATGTTTATAGTCCAGTCGACTCCGTGTTTATAGCCCGATTGGTTCCATGTTTATAGCCCGGTCTCATGTTTATAGTCTGGTCGACTCCGTGTTTATAGCCCAATCGGTTCCCTGATTATAGCCTGATCGGCTCCATGTTTATAGTTCGATCGACTCTCATGTTTATAGTACGGTCGACTCCATGTTTATAGCCTGATCGGCGGTACATACCCTGTTATAGTCAGGTTGACTTTCATACTTACTCCGTTCAAGTACTGGAGCATCATTCATACATATATCCCATAACAAGTATGGGATCATCGTCCATTCATCATACATGATATACTAGCATCATATCATCATTCACTATAATCATCATACATTTCATTCTAGCATCATAACTGTAACATCACTGTATTTCTGGTCGTCCGTACATCCGTACGATTGTACTGTTACGACCTGATATAATAATTATTAATGACACTGAATTATTGGATACATTATTTGATGATTATCACTATTATTGGTATACATATTTAGAAAATATTATTATATGCGTAAACCATGGGGAGTTTAGTTGTAACCCAACTAAACAGAACCAGAGAGTTTATCGCTGATGAATTTACATATATGAATTATTGGTTTGGAAATGGTAAGGAGTTTGAGTTGGTTGTGGTATGGTTGCTAAACATAGTCAACGACACATGGTCATGGTTTATCGAAATAGCGGTGGGACGGTGGCTGGGGCAGTTGCGACTGACCCCTACATATGCCCTATACATATGCATATTTCGGTCTATCATGGATGAGTCAGTGATATGGTTTGGCGGGTTTTGGATTGGGAATCTATAATATTAAAATAAATAAAGTAATGAAAATAATACTGGAAATGATTACGCGATGGTGAGGTTACGGACATCATTTAAACGCGAATATTAATTCAGAAATGTTAACCTAATAAATGTATTCGTGCGGGTGACGATTCACACGAATATAATTATTAGGAATAATATTCTGAAACGATATTCCATAAATAATAAATCGAATCGAAATACGATACGAGCGTTGGATTCGCAAAGGTGACGATCTTTACGAATACGTACGCGAGTAACGCGTTTCGACGAGATAATTAAATAATATCAAACGATATTAAATTAATAAATGAAAACTTAAAACGTTTATTAGGAATCACAACATAAAATGAATTCGAATAGATTAATTACTTAAATAATTGATTTAACTAAAATAAATGGTGATCTTTTATTTAAACGATTTTTATTGAAAAACTAGTTATTTAAAACGAAAATAATATAATTGAATGTTTTATGTTTAAAAATATTTCACGTTGAAACCCGAACATTTTATTATTTTTATGCGATAAAAACGAGACCGAGCACGCGGGAGATCGACGGGTTATAAAACTCATTTATTCTTCTTCTCCTTCATTTTTGAAAGACTCATTCTCTCTCTAGATCACATCCCACGCCACTTTCTCTCTCTAGATCTTCTCTCTACCATAACTTCTTTGTTACTCGACGGATTCAAGAGATTTTGGTGTCCACGCGTTAGTGTGAACGAGAGCTACAAGAGGATCCGAAGAAATCATACATTTGGCCGTGATTTAGAGGTAAATCTGTTGTTTATTTTCGGTTTTACTAAGAACATTCATGGGTGTTTGAATACCATCTTAGATCTCGATTTAGGCCTTGTGGTTGTTTAAAATAAGTTAGCAACGACTTAGGGAAGCCGTAGACGAACCGGTAACACCCTAGAACAGAATGATGATGGGGATGCAGGGCCGAGAACATCAGGTTCGGGAGTTGGGCGAGGTGAGTAACAAGGTTCGTGAAGGGCTGCTATGACCGAACCCTCCATTGGACAGGGCCGAACCCTAGTAAGGTGCAGCGAACCCTTAGCCCACGAACCTTCATTGGGCGGGAAACCATAAGGGCCGAACCTATGGGCATGCATGGCAGCGAACCCTTATGGTCTCAGCCGAACTAGCTAGGGACGAACCTTCACATAAACGAATCTTTCTTCTTCTCGGGCGAACCATGTTATCATAGACGAACCTTAGCACCTATGGGCGGCGAACCTTGGCCGAACCCTACCTCTTTCTGAGCCGAACCTTGCAGACATTCAAGCTACCAGCCGAACCTTTACTTGTGACCCATGAACCTTTTAGGGGCTACGAACCCTTAGTGTCTACAGCCGAACCTAAGCCTAACTGGGTCTAAAGGTTCGCTGGTCTGGGGATAGACGAACGTGAATCTCAACTGAACGAAAGAAAAGTGTATACAAACACTAGAGATAATTAATGATCATGGGATTAATTAAGTTTATGCATGCATGGAGATTTCAAGTCACCACTTTCTCTAATGATATAGACCTTAAATTTTAAGATCTTACATAATGAAATGCTTTTATGAGGGTAACTTAAACATAAATTTTTATGATGTACATCATGGTAGTCAACTAAAGTAATCGTACATGCGTGCATGAATATGGGCATGATTAGGTTGCTAACCTTAAATACACATGCCTATAAGGGTCATGCACGAGATCTCACAATTTGTTAAAGTTTATTAGAGAATATAAAACTTATAAGTCTACATGAATTATTTAGTAATGATTAAGTATAATGTATTGGGTAATGCATTCTAATTTAGAATAAATTGTCTAAGACATCTAAGGATTTAAAAACTAAACACCAATAGTCCTTTAATGTAAACGAAACGAATATTCTTATAAACACAATACACGATAATTACAGGTTGACTGAGTTGTTCTGATTTTATACACGCGAGCGCGCATTCTACGATAACATAAATACTAAGGATTTCAGGTGAGTTCTCATAACCTCCCTTTCTTTAAACTGTTTTGTTTTAAAACTCGGAGGTGAAGCATGTATACTAAATTCAAATATTATTTTGATAACACAAGGATAATATCTGTTTATCAATATGATATTCACATTCTAGAATTATCATTACTTATGGATTATCACTTATTATTATATATCCGTGTAAACATTGTCATTGACTTCGGTCAATAACAAAGATTACATGTATTGCCACTTGGATTATCACAACTTCGTGAAACATTGCCTTTGACCTTGGTTAATTGCATTGGTTTCATGTATTGTCATGTGGATAGCTTCCACTCCATGGATCATGTTTTTAACTTATGTTAAATACATAATTTCCATGTATAGTCAGAGATACTATTTGAGAATATTGATGTTTGAGATGTGTTGAATGGATGTGTGAATGATTGTCTACGATTATCTATGATTATTTCTGATTATTTGAATTTGTGATTATGTGTTTTGTGATTGCTTGTTTGGGTGTTGTGATGGATTATCTCGCAGGTACTCTTGTGGATTTTATCAGAAAGACCATAAGTTCTTATACTTATTTTATCTAAAATTTTTATAAAACCTTTTAAAGTACAAACTTTTATACTCATTTTATAAAACACTTTTAAAGTATAAAAACTTATGATTACTCACCAACTACCTCGTAGTTGACACTTAATTTTCTTACATGTTTCAGGTGATGAAGCTAAGTAGTTTGAGGAAGATGAATTCACTCTTTTGGACATCGTCACATTTGATCTTGGACTTAGCTAAATTTAACTAAAATTCTGGCGATTAGAGTTTAGTTAGTTTAGCTAATTCTTTTGGTGTAATTGATGTATTTACTTCATGATGAACATGATTTTTGTTGTAATTAATTGGGTTGATTATATGATTATGTGATGATTTAATTAGATGCCCACGAGCTTATGAACAATCTACACATCCCTCGTGGCATCCCGATGTTTCCGCCATCGGTCGGGGTGTTACAATAACATCATTCATCATAGTCATCATGTCATCATAAACATGTCATGCTAGATTCACTTCGTCATATCATCATAGATCCTAGCATCATACACATGTCATACTAGCATCATCATCATATCATAACATCAGGGTATCATGTATGTATATATATATATATATATATATATATATCATGCTAGCATCATAGTCATAACATCAAACTTCCATCCTAGCAACCTAGGATCTTATCATTTCATCCTACAACTATCATCATAGTTATCATCATAATGCATGTTATCATACAATCATCATCACATCATATCGTCATACTGTTCATCCTCATAACTCATTTATCATGCATTCATCATACTTAGCATATTCTCATGCATATTTCATCATACATCGAGCATTCATCATCATAGCATAGGCACTTAGCATCATAAACATATTAACAGCATGTATGTCAGCCCAAAACATAGTTACACGTAAAGTGTCTAAATTGGGCATCTAGAACTCACCTGATGGTAGCTCCTTGTCCTATTAGCCGAACTCCTTAGCTAAGACTAAAGAACCTACATCAGCACATTGTATCATCACACTCCATTCTTAGAATTTATTTCAAGTCCTCATAGACTACTAGTTTCCCCCTCATAGTCCGAGTACTTGAACTGTTCAGTATTCGAAAACCATCATGTTCCCAAATCGGCTAAGTACTTGAAAACTAGTGTACACGAAATCATAGGTTCACGAAATCATAGGTTCACGAAATACTCAAGGTATTCGAAACTTAGTACTCGAAATGTTGTTTCTCGAAATCACATATACTCGAAGGGACTTCGGGTACTCATTTCGTGTACAACTTTCGATCGGATTCTCTATCCTGATGCCCGAGCTCCATGCTCCGTGTTTACAGCCCGATCGGCTCCGTGTTTACAGCCCGATCGGCTCTGTGTTTACAGCCCGATCGGCTCAATGTTTATAGTCCGATCGACTCTCATGTTTATTGTCTGATCGACTCCGTGTTTATATCCCGATCGGCTCCATGTTTATAGCCCGATCGGCTCCATGTTTATAGTCCGATCGACTCTCATGTTTATAGCCTGGTCGACTCCGTGTTTACAGCCCGATCGGCTCCGTGTTTATAGTCTGATCGACTCTCATGTTTATAGTCCGGTTGACTTTGTGTTTATAGCCCGATCGGCTGTACATACCCTGTTATAGTCAGGTTGACTTTCATACTTACTAAGTGCAAGTACTGGAGTATCATTCATACATCTATATCGCATAACAGGTATGGGATCATCTTCCATTCATCATACAAGATTTACTAGCATCATATCATCATTCACTATAATAAACATACATTTCATGCTAGCATCATATCATCATTCATCATAGTCATCATGGAATCATAAACATGTCATGCTAGCTTCATTTCGTCATATCATCATACATCCTAGCATCATACACATGTCATACTAGCATCATCATCATATCATACATCAGGGTATCATGTGTGTATATACATATATATATCATGCTAGCATCATAGTCATAACATCACACATCCATCCTAGCAACCTAGGATCTTATGATTTCATCCTACAATCATCATCACATCATATTGTCATACTATTCATCCTCATAACTCATTTATCATGCATTTATCATCATAGCATAGGCACATAGCATCATAAACATATTAACAACATGTATGTCAGCCCAAAACATAGTTACATGTAAAGTGTTTAAATAGGACATCTAGAAATCACCTGATGGTAGCTCCTTGTCCTCTTAGACAAACTCCTTAGCTAAGACTTAAGAACCTACATCAGCACATTGTCTCATCACATTCCATGCTTAGAATTTATTCTAAGTCCTCATAGACTACTAGTTTTCCCCTCATAGTCCAAATACTTGAACTGTTCAGTATTCGAAAACCATCATGTTCCCGAATCGGCTAAGTACTCGGAAACTAGTGTACACGAAATCATTGGTTCACGAAATACTCAAGGCATTCGAAACTTAGTACTCGAAATGTTGTTTCTCGAAATCACATATACTCGAAGAGACTTCAGGTACACATTTCGTGTAAAACTTCGGGCACTCCTATTTTCATCTCAAAAATCTATCTAACACTTTGAGCAACACCTTAGAAAGATCTTGGAGCTATTGAAAGAAGAGAAACTCTATGCCAAATTCTCCAAATGTGAGTTTTGGCTAAGAGAAGTTCAATTTCTGGTCATGTGGTCAACAGCGAGGGAATTCATGTAAACCCTGCCAAGATCGAGGCGATAAAGAATTGGGACACTCCAAAGACACCGACGGAGATACGGTCTTTTCTGGGATTGGCGGGTTATTATAGAAGGTTTATCTCAAACTTTTCTAAAATAGCTTTGCCTCTCACTAAGCTAACTCAGAAGAGTGAACCGTTTGTCTGGGAGCAGAAACAAGAGGATGCTTTTCAGACCTTGAAACATAAATTATGTGATGCTCCAATTCTATCTCTCCCAGAAGGCTGTGATGATTTTGTTGTATACAGTGATGCTTCCCATCAGGGACTTGGTTGTGTGTTAATGCAACGGGACAAAGTCATAGCCTATGCATCAAGGCAGTTAAAGATTCATGAGAAGAATTACACTACTCATGATCTTGAACTGGGAGCAGTAATCTTCGCCTTGAAGATTTGGAGACATTACTTATATGGCACCAAGTGTACCATATTCACTGATCACAAAAGTCTACAGCACATCTTTGATCAGAAGGAGCTCAACATGCGACAGCGCCGTTGGGTTGAACTTCTGAATGACTACGATTGTGTGATCAAGTACCATCCGGGAAAGGCGAACGTTGTAGCTGACGCCTTGAGCCGGAAGGAACGAGTCAAACCCCTACGTGTTAGAGCAATGGGGATAACCGTGCAGACCAGTTTAAGTGACAAGATTATTCAAGCGCAACAAGAAGCACTTGACCGAGATAATCTGAAGAAAGAACTTGATTGCGGAGCAGAGAAACAGTTTGACACGAAGCCTGACGGAATGATCTACTACCGGGAACGTATATGGATCCCGGCGGTAGATGAATTGAGGAAACTTATCTTCGATGAAGCACACAAGACTAAATACTCTGTTCATCCAGGCGCTGATAAAATGTACCAAGACTTGCGTGGATTTTATTGGTGGCCGGGAATGAAGAAAGACATAGCCGAGTATGTCGGACAGTGTCTTACGTGTGCGAAGGTAAAGGCGGAACACCAGAGACCGTCTGGTCTATTGGAACAGCCTGAGATTCTGCTCTGGAAGTGGGAACAAATAGCTATGGACTTCATTACCAAGCTACCCCGCACTTCCAGTGGTCACGATACAATTTGGGTGATCATTGACCATTTAACAAAATCTGCTCATTTCTTGCCTATGCGTGAGACCTTCACAATGGATAAACTGGCAAGGTTGTACATCAATGAGATAGTGGTACGCCACGGTGTGCCATTGTCTATTATTTCTGATAGAGACAGCAGATTTACATCAAGGTTCTGGCAATCATTGCAGAAATCTTTAGGGACACAGTTAAATCTGAGTACAGCTTACCACCCACAAACAGATGGTCAAAGCAAACGTACTATTCAAACCCTAGAGGACATGTTGAGAACATGTGTATTGGACTTCGGTGGAAACTGGGATTCCCATTTGCCATTGATCGAATTCTCCTACAATAACAGTTACCACAGCAGTATCGGATGTGCACCATTCGAGGCTCTTTATGGCCGGAAATGTCGATCACCAATCTGTTGGACTGAAATTGGAGACAACCGAATAACTGGGCCAGAACTTATTCAGGAAACCACCGACAAGATAGCTCAGATTCAAAGAAGACTACAAGCTACAAGGAGCAGACAAAAGAGCTACGCTGATAAACGGCGTAAGCCATTGGAATTCCAAGTGGGAGACCGTGTAATGTTGAAGGTATCCCCATGGAAGGGCGTGGTACGCTTTGGAAAGAAAGGCAAATTAGCACCACGATACGTGGGACCGTTCGAGATCATCGAACGTATTGGTTCTGTGGTGTATAGACTGAGATTACCTGATGAACTCAGTGGTGTGCATGATGTGTTCCACGTCTCAAACTTAAAGAAATGCCTTGCTGACGAGTCTCTCGTCATTCCAATTGAAGAAATTCAAGTGGATGAACAGTTACACTTCATTGAAGAGCCTTTAGAGATTATGGATCGCAAGGTTAAACAACTGAGGCGAAGCCGTATTCCTATTGTAAAGGTTCGATGGAATTCAAGACGCGGGCCCGAGTTCACTTGGGAACGTGAAGATCACATGAAGCTAAAGTATCCCCAACTGTTTGAAGAGGAAGCTGTACCTGATAACAACTCTTAAATTTCGGGACGAAATTTCTCTAACAAGGGGAGACTGTAACATCAGTGCCGGAACCGTTACCGGAACAGTGATCTCTACAGTACGTGAACAGTAAAACAGGTACGAATCATATACATTTCAGTACGTTTCAGATTCATATCATTTATCATTGTCATTTTGGGTTATCATAGAACAAATTCAGAAACAATTAGTAGAAACACAGTTCATAACAATGGTTCTTGAGTCAGATAATAATCTGGCAATACAGAACCATCATGTGATTATTTGTTTAGGATTTATTATGTATAAACGTATGTGAGGCCTTACGGAACAAAACACACGAATATCGTTATGTGAATGCTAAATTGACGGGTTATTCGTATAGGTGACGATCTGTACGAATATATCTGAAAGTTTAACATTCTGAAGGATATTCTATAATTAGAAAACAAGATTGAAAAGTATAGTTATCGTCGTGTTTGTACGGGTGACGATTCGGACGAATATGCGCGACAACTGTACATTTCAATTTAAACAGTTAATTATGTTTTAAATATTAAAATAATTGAGAAGATATTAGCTAATTTATTAGGAATTACAACCTAGAATAATTAAATGATTTCTAATTTTATAACCGTGTCGTTTCGTCGCGAAAACCACACAAACTGGCATTTTACGCGAAACCGATCGAGACCGAACATCGGGTCTCGGTGACACATTAAATGAGAACATTTAATGCATCACCAACCATCACCAACCCAAATTTTTCCCTCTCTCTCGTCACTCTCTCTCTAGCTCTCTCTCTCTCTAAGAAAATTCCTCCTTCTCTCTAAGATTTGGTGACGATTCCTTGGTGGATTCGAGCAAGTTAGGTGCCAAAACGTTCATCTCAACACGTGGATCACGGAAGTACAAGAAAAACGAGCATTTAACCGTCGAAATTGAGGTAAAAACTCGATCTTATTTCGGTTTAATATGTGTGTTTCGTGACCCCTAAGATTATTGGTGTTAATCGGTTATAAAACGTTTGAAACACTTGAGTTAAGTTACCTTGCACGTCTAGGTGGTTTTAGGAATAAGGTTGTAACAGGTTGGAGCTTGTTATGATGAAGATTAAGACTCATAAAAATTGCAGGTTCGTGAAAGAACATCTCGGCCGAACCCTCAACCATTGGCCGAACCTAGCTTTCTCCTTGGCGAACCCATGGCCAAACGAACCCACTTGGCCGAACCCTGGAACAAGAACCTGCAACGAACCTAGCGCTTGCACCTAACCCTGCAACGAACCTGTAGGATCTGGGTCATGAACCCTGCAATGCTGACAACCGAACCCTGGTTCACGAACCCTTAGTTGTCGACGAACCCTCTTCAGCCGAACCATAGTTAGTCACCGAACCCTAATGCCGAGCCTTGGATGTACAGCGAACCATAGAATCAGACGAATCATGTATGCATGACCATGCAGACCCACGAACCCTCAAACTAAAACAGTAGCCGAACCATTAGGGTTCGTCAAGGTTAGAAGATGGCCGAACCTATCATTGAACATAGCCGAACCTCAGGACCACTGGTGGGTTAGCCGAACCTAAGACCAACTCCTCTAAAAGGTTCGCTGACCTGGACCACATGTCGAACCTAGGAGTGGGTTAAAGAGGTTAGTATGGACCTAGGATCAATGAGACTAATGTTATAAACTAGGAAATGGATTGTGGACCACTAAATATAACAATCTCATGAGAAGTTGATCATATATGCATGAATGCATGGGAAATGCATGTACAAGCTCATGCATGAAATGAGATCTTAAGTGGGTGTGCATGGGAGGGTAATTTAAGAGTATTAGACAAAATTACCACCTCATGATCATTAGGCTAGCATGGATAACTAACTTATATAAGTTAATGGGTTATGTCAATAAATGCTCATTAACTTAGTATGGAACTATCTACATGGGATCATACACGGGCATGGATAATGATCGATTTGGAATCAAGGATATTTAATTGGGCCAGAGTGGGCCCAATGGGGCTTGATTAGCCCAACACACATCAAATGTTTAATTGGACTCAAGTAATGATGTTTGATTAAAATGAAGACATTGTGAAATTATTTAAAACTTAGTTCAATACTTTTCTAAAATTTTGTTAATTTGAAATGTAATTTAAAATTTTCATTTGTTTCTTCTAAATTTAGTTAGTTATAAAAGTTAAAGTAATATCATTGATTGGGATTTTGTTGTAAAATAGACAATATAATTGTCTGGATTTGCTCTAAAAACAAAGGAAACTCTGCCGAAATTTTTCTAAAATTTAAAAGTAAGTATTGTAACTCAACTTGGGATTGGGATCTAAAAGGGTAACTAGGATAGATTAGATCTTAGATACACTTAGTACTAAGACACTTAGTTGCACACACAACAAGACTCAAACCTTAGGCACAACGACTACTACGCGTACTTATTATATTCAAATTCTTATAAAATAACTCAGGAACCGAAGAAACTTAACTTACATACAGGAGCGCGCATTTTGTGTTAAATCAAATTTCATAGCAACACAGGTGAGTTCATTGCCCCTTTTCTAACATTTTTGATTTAAAACGCGGGGCTGAGAAGCATGCGTAAACTGTTTATTTAAATTGTTTACTTAAATGCTTTTAAATTTACATGTTTTACATATATATAAATGTTATCCTAGACCATGTCTAGGAAGATTTTATGCAGGTTTACTAACCGATTTACTTATAAATTAAGTGAGTAATCGAGTTAAACTAAACATTTCAACAAATCAAAACATTTCAAACAAATCAAACTAGACATTTTGACAAAACAAGGGTGTGAGTTCAAGGAATCAAATCAAACATTTTGACAAATCAAGTGGGTGAATTCAAGGAATCAAATCAAATATTTTGACAAAACAAGTGTGGGACATCAAGACATTAACAAAACAATCTTTGCAAAGACAACATTCAATGTTCTACAAACCAAGTGTTTGTTGAATAACGAATCAAGTGTACAATCGATCAATGAACCTTGTATTCAATGATCAACACATCAAGTACATCTTGTGACATAATCAGACGAATCATTAAATCATTTTTAAGGGATAGTATGGGAAATATCAGAGATAACATATGCCAACACATTGAATCCAGAAATCCTATATTTCAAGAAGTCCTAGCTAGACTGATTGACTTGTAGGTCTTATGTTTGAGGATATTTACAGAATTCCCTAACTACTAAGTACCTTGATTGACAGACTAGTCTACTCGAGTATGACCACAGGCCCCAATCAAAAGGGCTTAGATTTTATTAAATGTTTACTTACTTGTTTAATTAAGCATTTATAACTGTTTATACAATTGTGTGGTTGATCATATTGTGTGATGAACTTGTGAAATCAACATGGATTTCAAATGATTGTAATGACAGGGACAACAAACAGAATAACTTATGGGATTGTGTTAAGGGTAAAAATGCTTAATTGTCATTAACAGCAGTGTCATATGCATATTAGTATGTGGTGGGATGTTGGCTAGGGCTTGTCCCTTACATATGCCCTATATATAAGCATACCGATGTGGATATTACATGTGGTGTTAATGAGGTTAGGGTCTTTACCAAAGGAGGTTTTCAAATCATTTTCAACTACTAAAACTATATGAACTCACCAACCATGTGTTGACTTGATCTTTCTGCATGACTTCTCAGGTGACGAACAGGTCAATTAGGAAGTCATTTCGTTCGGACTAGGACTTCATATAGAAGACTAGTATTTTGGACCTGCATACTTTTGAAGACACCATTATACAATTTATTTTGTATATCTTGTGTAAATACAAGATAGTCATTTTATGATGTTTACAATAGATTTACATTGTTAAATTATAAACGATACTGATGTAATTTAACTTTGTAATTCTATTTTATTTAGCATTTCTCATTTATATCATGTGCAATGTAAACAATCTGATCACTTCTGATTATCACTCCCGATATCACGCCCCGGGAACCTTCCGCCCGACGGGGACTCCGATCCTACCCCGCCGGCTCGGGGTGTGACAGTTGCGGAAGTAAAATATAAGTTAACAAAACAGTTTAACATTCATAGGTAGCGGAAGCATTAACTTAAAACAGTTTTCAAAACAACACGAGTTTAATGTTGCGGAAGCGATTAAAGATGGTTTGATAATACAAAAGTAACACGATCAATGTTTAAATATTATCAAATGGCCTAAGACACTACAGTAGATGCATGGACTCCATCCTAGTCCTTGTGCGCGTGCCTTAGTTACCTGAGAAAACATGCGAGTAAAAGGTCAACACAAAGGTTGGTGAGAGCACAGGTTTGAAATCAGCAGTAAACATCAAAATGTTTAAAGTAAGTGTAAGCAGGTCTACTTTTCAATACAATGCAATATCAATTGATAGCTAGTCAATATGTGTTATATCATATGCGGGTTCGCAACCGAAGCTAACATGCTGCCTCCCGCCATATCCATCCAAGATATGGCAAATGTTGTTTGGTCAATTATGCACTGTTCCGACCTCCAGTCGGGGTGGCCATATGGCTCGCAACAGTGGGGCTTGTCAGGCCCAAATAGTACTATTCAAAATTACCACGCTAAGCGCCGCGCGCTACTAACGGTTCGAGGTGTGTTTATTGAGGACTTATCAGTTTGTGGATGAATGCCACGCATATGCATATACGATATTAGCATGTACAAAAGAAACCAAAAATGTGTAAGTTGTTCAAAAGTAGTTTGTATGCAATGTTTTCTCCCCCAAAGGTAGAAAATGTAAAAAGGGGCCGTGAACTCACCTGTTACAGCAGTCCCGGTGTGTATGTGTTCGCGTCTGCGAATGCTAGCACCTGCTAGTATGCACCTATAACCATATAGGTGTAAGTATGTGTTTTGTGGTGTGTTGTATCCCATACAACTCCAAGTGTCGGTGTGCTCAACCGAGTGTGTGTGTTGGCTTGTGTTGTCTCGACGAATCGTTGGTGACACGATTGTTGTGTTTACGTGCCTCAATGCACATAAGACACCAAATGCATCCTATGACTCTAATCACATAAGTTACCATTTTTAGAAAGTTTCCAATTTAGGAAAGTGTGGTTATGAAATCCCATTTCATAAAACCAATAACTTCCAATATGTTTATAAAATCATGTTTTAACACTTAAAACGCATCGTCGGCACATAAATCATCATATACGCCGTTTTGCCCAAATAAAGTTTCCTTATTTGGAAAGTATCCGTTTAAAACTCATTTTCACAAATCAAGGTTTCCAATATGTTTAGAAATCATTTTTAATCATATTTCAAGAATCAAAGTTCATCAAATCTTTCAAAAACATCAAAAGCCCTTTTTGATTTTTAAAAGTTTCCATTTATAGTAAGTTTACACAAAACCATGTTTGACAAAAATCAAATATCCCAATGTGTTTCTAAACACTCCAATACACATTTAACAACATCTAGACATGTCTAACATGTCTAGATCATCACAAATCCAAGACTTGCAACATAAAAGTTTCCTTTTATGGCAAGTGTACCAAATCATCATCAAATCGAACCTAGCTTAACCAAAACTCAATTCTAACATTTCTAAGCACCAAAATCAGTAAATCTATAACATCTATTCGACAAATCACCAATAAAATCGTGCATAATGGTCACGTGGAGTTGCATGTGGGTTTTCACCCATTGCATGTACGATCTAATTAAAGATAAACGAGATAAACTACCTTAGAGCTTCATATTGATGTTGAAAAGCTTCTGATGGTGACGATCCCCCGATTCGATGGCTGTTCCAAGCTTGTGGATGATCCTCAACGCCTTCCTTGTGCTTCGACGACTTCCACACTCTAAGGATAGCTCCCAATGGTGATTCCAGGGATTGAAGCTTGCTCCAGATGGGTTTTGGTCGAGAATTTGTGTGGGAGTTCGAGTGAATTGCAAAGGAGCCGGATAGAAATGAGATGGGGTTGATTATAAAGAAATTTTGATCTGCATGGCCTTCGCGTACCGCGGAGGCCGATCAAAAGTTTTCATCGCGTACCGCGATAGGATTCGGGAGTCTCGACTCCCGGTTTGCTTCGCGTACCGCGAAGCCTTTCGCCGAGGGACCATCGCGTACCGTGATGAGTCCACTTCCTTGTTTTTCGATTGCGTTGATACGATTTCGCTCGTACTCGATTCCTAACATTTATCCAAAGTATCTAATGCTCGTTCAAGCACACAAATACATGTAGCACATAAGTTTGATTGATCACCAACGTTCGTGAGACTCGTGTGTGTGTTTTGATAATTCATTGAATTATCTTTGATAGTTTGTGTTGGTGTGTAACGAAGTGTTTGCACGCTTGATTAATCCTAATCAACGTGTAATGCACAATTCAATAACTCCTCGAATTATTGTCTTGTGTTAGTGTTGTGTTTGCCACACTTGGTTTCCAAAACCAATGTGCAATTCAATGTACGATTCGATAGTTCCTCGAACTATCGTTTCGTAGTCGTTTGTGTTCAACATCGTTAAATGAAATGCAACAAGTATGAATGTGAAATGTAAGGAAAGTAAGAGTTGCAATTTACCTGAAATTGCCGGGTGTCACATCATCCCCTTGTTGAAAGAAATTTCGTCCCGAAATTTGGTTGTTGTTGGTGGTGTTTGAGAAGCAAGAGTGTTTGAGAAACAAAAATTTTCTGGTTGTCACATCATCCCCTTGTTGAAAGGAATTTCGTCCCGAAATTTATTTGTTGGTGTCGGCGTTCGACGTTGTTTGCTTGAAGAGATGGGGATATTTGCGCATCATCTGATCCTCACGTTCCCACGTGAATTCAGGTTCGCGTTTCGAGTTCCATCGGACTTTGACAATGGGTATCTTGCTCTGTTTGACTTGTTTGACCTCACGGTCCATGATTTCAACCGGTTCTTCCACGAACCGTAGCTGTTCATCCACCTGGATCTCATCCAGTGGGACAATAAGTGTTTCGTCAGATAGACACTTTTTCAAGTTTGAGACGTGAAACACGTTGTGAACTCCATCGAGTTCGGGTGGTAAGTTGAGTTGGTATGCCACTGGACCAATCCTTTTCAGGATCTCGAATGGACCAATATACCGTGGGTTCAGTTTGCCTCGTTTACCGAAACGAATGACGCCTTTCCATGGCGAGACTTTCAGAAGGACTTTGTCTCCTACCTGAAATTCCAAAGGCTTTCGGCGTTTGTCGGCATAGCTCTTTTGACGATCACGAGCTGCTGCCATGCGATTTCTGATTTGTACGATTTTCTCCGTCGTTTCGTGTACAAGTTCCGGGCCAGTGAGCTGACTGTCGCCCACTTCCGCCCAGCAGATGGGTGATCGGCATTTCCTGCCATAGAGTGCCTCAAAAGGCGCTGCCTTGATACTGGTGTGGTAGCTGTTGTTGTAGGAAAACTCCACCAACGGCATATGAGTTTCCCAGCTGTTACCAAAGTATACTACGCACGCTCGTAGCATATCTTCAAGAGTTTGTATCGTGCGTTCGCTCTGGCCATCAGTTTGTGGGTGGTATGCTGTACTCATATCCAACCGTGTGCCAAGCGATTTTTGTAATGATTTCCAGAAGTTAGAAGTGAATCTGGCGTCTCGATCTGAAATGATGGAGGTTGGCACTCCATGTCGCGATACTACTTCCTTAACATAGATTCTGGCTAGCCTTTCCATTTTGTCATTCTCCTTGATCGCTAGGAAATGTGCTGACTTAGTCAGTCGGTCCACAATTACCCAGATAGTGTCACATCCACTAGGAGTACGGGGTAATTTGGTGATGAAATCCATGGATATCTGTTCCCATTTCCACATGGGGATCTCGGGTTGTGTGAGTAATCCAGAGGGTTTCTGGTACTCGATCTTGACTTTGGCACAAGTCAAGCACTTGCCCACGTAGGTGGCGATGTCGGCTTTCATGTGTGGCCACCAGTAAGGTACCTTCAGATCGTGATACATCTTATCAGATCCTGGGTGAATGGAATATCGGGATTTGTGAGCCTCGTCCATCACAAGGTCTCGTAAATTTCCATGATGTGGAACCCAGATGCGTTCCATGAAATAAAGTAAGCCATCGGCTTTTTCCGTAAGTTGTTGTTCCATTCCCCTTAGTGATTCAGCCGCTAAGTTTTCAGGTTTCAGTGCCTCCACCTGGGCATTACGTATCTGTTCAGGGAGGTTGGGAAAGATTGTGAGCTGTAAAGCTCGTACCCTCTTGGGTTTCGAAGTGTTTTTCCGGCTTAGAGCATCGGCCACCACATTGGCCTTCCCCGGGTGATACTTGATAGCACACTCATAGTCGTTTAGGAGTTCGAGCCAGCGACGTTGTCGCATGTTCAGTTCCTTCTGCTCGAATATGTGTTGGAGACTCTTATGATCAGTGTATATCGTACACTTTGTACCATACAGGTAGTGTCTCCAGATCTTGAGTGCAAATACCACGGCTCCAAGTTCCAAATCGTGGGTGGTGTAGTTCTTCTCGTGGACTTTCAGTTGTCGAGAAGCATATGCGATCACCTTTTCTCGCTGCATTAGCACGCAGCCGAGCCCTTGTATTGAGGCATCGCAATATACAACGAAATCGTCCGTTCCATCAGGAAGTGATAGGATAGGTGCACTGCAGAGCTTCTGCTTGAGAAGTTGGAATGCATCCTCCTGTTTGTCAGTCCAGAGATACTTCTTGTCCTTATGGGTTAAAGCTGTAAGGGTTTGTGCTATCTTTGAAAATCCTTCGATAAATCGTCGATAATAGCCTGCCAAGCCTAGGAATTGTCGCACCTCAGTTGGGGTCTTTGGTGCTTCCCAGTTCTTGATTGCCTCTATCTTAGATTTATCTACATGCATTCCTTGTTCATTCACAACATGACCTAAGAATTGGACTTCTCGAATCCAGAAGTCACACTTTGAGAGTTTAGCGTACAGCTTCTCTTTCCGGAGTAGTTCAAGAGCCAATTGAAGATGCTCTTTGTGTTCCTCCTGGGTTTTGGAGTAGATGAGAATATCATCTATGAAGACAATGATGAACTTGTCGAGGTATATCTTCCTTTTGAATCCTCAACTGATGGTACCCAGATCGCAGATCGATCTTAGAATAATAACTTGATCCTTGAAGTTGATCGAACAAATCGTCAATGCGGGGTAATGGGTAACGGTTCTTGATTGTTACTTTGTTCAATTCCCGATAGTCAATGCACATACGGAAGGTGCCATCCTTCTTCTTTACGAACAAGACCGGAGCTCCCCAGGGTGAGAAGCTTGGTCTGATGAAACCCTTGTCCAACAGCTCTTGCAGTTGATTGGACAGTTCCTGCATCTCCGAAGGTGCAAGTCGATATGGTGCTCGTGCAATAGGTGCTGCTCCCGGCACAAGGTCTATGCGGAACTCCACTTGTCGAGGTGGTGGTAGTCCTGGTAGATACTCAGGGAATACGTCGGGATAGTCGCATACGACTGGGATGTCTTCTATTTTCTTCTCCTCTTCAGTCTTGTCGGTGATAAGCGCCAGAATGGTTGTGTATCCCTTTCGTAAGCATTTGTGGGCTTTCATGCACGAGATGATGTTCAGAGGAGTGTCACTCCTTTCGCCCTTGATATCTAGAGTTTCTCCGCCAGGGAGAGGTATGCGCACAACCTTGTCGTGGCAAATGATTTCGGCCTGGTTTTCAGACAACCAATCCATGCCCACTACAACATCAAAACTGCCTAGTGTAACCGGCATGAGGTCAATCTTAAATGTATGGCCTGCTAGCTCTAACGTGCATTCTTTCAGAATGTGATTAGTCACAATTAATTTACCATCAGCTAGTTCTACTGTATACTCAAACTCTAAGGGCGTTGGGGTAATGGCAAGTATCTCATTAAAGTCCTTAGATATAAAGCTTTTCTCAGCTCCAGTATCAAACAATACAGAAGCATAATTATTGTTCAAGAGGTACGTACCGGTTGCAAGGTTGGGATCCCTCCTGGCCTCCTTGGCCCCAATCACGAAGGCTCGTCCCCTCGTGCCATTGTTCCCATTATTGTTGTTCTGTTGGTTGTTGTTGTTGTTTTTCAGATGCGGGCAATCCTTCTTGAAGTGCCCTGGTTTCCCACATTCGAAGCAGCCCTTCGGTGCTTCAAGCTGTTGTTGTTGGGGTTGTGGGGTCTTTGCAAGTAGTTCACCCCTGCAGTCTTTAGCTGCATGTCCCCCTTTTCCACAGCGCTGGCATTGAAAGCGGCCACACTGACCCTGTGCATGGTGGAAGTTGCACTTGTGGCATTTGGGGTGTTTTCCGGCGTAGCCCCCTTGGTTTTGAGTGGTGGGGACGGGTGGTGCATAAGCTTGGGTCGATCCAAACTTGCGTTGTTGTGGTGGTGGTTGAAGAGTGGAACTCTTGTTCAGAGTGTCATCCCACTTTCGTTTGCCCTTGTCGTTGGTTGTGGTCACAGCACCACGTGGTGGTAAGAGTCCTTGTGCAACCGCCGAGTCAGTGAGTTTGTGGGTAAGTCGCACGGCTTGTTGCATAGTGATGGGATCAGCAGAGAGCACCATTCCCTGGATTTGAGGTGGCAATCCATCGATATATTTCTCTATGTGCTTGAAAGGTGGGTTTGCCATTTCCGGGCACAGGTTTGCTAGTTCATAAGACCTGGCAGTGTAGGCCTCAACCTCGGAACCAATCATCTTGTGGTTCCAGAACTCAGTCTCAAGTTTCTGCACCTCACCACGAGGACAGTATTCGCGGTTCAACATTTGCTTAAAGTTATCCCAAGGCAGAGCGTTGGCTGCATCAAGCCCTAGGTTCTGAACGTTGGCATTCCACCAAGTGAGGGCAGCTCCCTCGAATGTCCCTGCAGCGAACTTGACCCGGTCCTCGTTCCTGCAGTTGCTCATGGCGAAGGCTGATTCCGCCTTCTCAATCCAGCGTAATAGCCCAACGGCTCCCTCAGTGCCGCTGAATGAATGGGGTTTGCAATCCAGGAACATTTTGAATGTGCAGAGAGGAGGGTTAGGATTTGCTCCTGAGATATGCAAAAAGTAGAGTTGGGTAAGTATCGGGTAAACGTGTTGAATTGGAAACAAGTGATTGTGGTGCAAGGTGAATATGAACAGATTCATCACCTTGGTTCAGTGGGTTTTGATTACGGGCAGCTTCTCGTGCAGCATACCTCCTCAACCCGTTCGTTGATGAGGGCGTTCAGTTCAGCTGCAGTAAGGTTGATGTTTCCTCGTCCGCCTGCATTCCTACGTCCTCCACGTCTTCCAGCCATGATCTTCATAGCGAGAATACGTGTTAGTGTTTGTCTAATGACTAATGTAGTGTGTGCGATAGGTACTGTAAAGAACATGTAGAGCTATCGGCTCTTCCCCGTCATGGGTAGTCACGTGCGGTGATGAACGTAATGCATAAAAGATGTAACGTGTGTGCAAGTATTTCAATACTAAGCACTAAGTGTCGTGTGGAGACTAGTGGTTATAGACTAAGTTCACTAAATGCAAACCTAATTTGCAATAACCGGGGTCTCTGATACCAATCTGTCGCACCCCGAGAAATCCCGTGCCTTCCGGGGCGCGAGCGGCGGCAAATTGTCAGGATCGCAGTCTCCGGTCACACAACATGCGAGACCTATATGTCTAGTTTCATACATACGTCCAATGACTTGGATAAAACAGTTTGTAAAATCAAAGTTGCGGAAGTAAAATATAAGTTAACAAAACAGTTTAACATTCATAGGTAGCGGAAGCATTAACTTAAAACAGTTTTCAAAACAACACGAGTTTAATGTTGCGGAAGCGATTAAAGATGGTTTGATAATACAAAAGTAACACGATCAATGTTTAAATATTATCAAATGGCCTAAGACACTACAGTAGATGCATGGACTCCATCCTAGTCCTTGTGTGCGTGCCTTAGTTACCTGAGAAAACATGCGAGTAAAAGGTCAACACAAAGGTTGGTGAGAGCACAGGTTTGAAATCAGCAGTAAACATCAAAATGTTTAAAGTAAGTGTAAGCATGTCTACTTTTCAATACAATGCAATATCAATTGATAGCTAGTCAATATGTGTTATATCATATGCGGGTTCGCAACCGAAGCTAACATGCTGCCTCCCGCCATATCCATCCAAGATATGGCAAATGTTGTTTGGTCAATTATGCACTGTTCCGACCTCCAGTCGGGGTGGCCATATGGCTCGCAACAGTGGGGCTTGTCAGGCCCAAATAGTACTATTCAAAATTACCACGCTAAGCGCCGCGCGCTACTAACGGTTCGAGGTGTGTTTATTGAGGACTTATCAGTTTGTGGATGAATGCCACACATATGCATATACGATATTAGCATGTACAAAAGAAACCAAAAATGTGTAAGTTGTTCAAAAGTAGTTTGTATGAAATGTTTTCTCCCCAAAAGGTAGAAAATGTAAAAAGGGGCCGTGAACTCACCTGTTACAGCAGTCCCGGTGTGTATGTGTTCGCGTCTGCGAATGCTAGCACCTGCTAGTATGCACCTATAACCATATAGGTGTAAGTATGTGTTTTGTGGTGTGTTGTATCCCATACAACTCCAAGTGTAGGTGTGCTCAACCGAGTGTGTGTGTTGGCTTGTGTTGTCTCGACGAATCGTTGGTGACACGATTGTTGTGTTTACGTGCCTCAATGCACATAAGACACCAAATGCATCCTATGACTCTAATCACATAAGTTACCATTTTTAGAAAGTTTCCAATTTAGGAAAGTGTGGTTATGAAATCCCATTTCATAAAACCAATAACTTCCAATATGTTTATAAAATCATGTTTTAACACTTAAAACGCATCGTCGGCGCATAAATCATCATATACGCCGTTTTGCCCAAATAAAGTTTCCTTATTTGGAAAGTATCCGTTTAAAACTCATTTTCACAAATCAAGGTTTCCAATATGTTTAGAAATCATTTTTAAACATATTTCAAGAATCAAAGTTCATCAAATCTTTCAAAAACATCAAAAGCCCTCTTTTGATTTTTAAAAGTTTCCATTTATAGTAAGTTTACACAAAACCATGTTTGACAAAAATCAAATATCCCAATGTGTTTCTAAACACTCCAATACACATTTAACAACATCTAGACATGTCTAACATGTCTAGATCATCACAAATCCAAGACTTGCAACATAAAAGTTTCCTTTTATGGCAAGTGTACCAAATCATCATCAAATCGAACCTAGCTTAACCAAAACTCAATTCTAACATTTCTAAGCACCAAAATCAGTAAATCTATAACATCTATTCGACAAATCACCAATAAAATCGTGCATAATGGTCACGTGGAGTTGCATGTGGGTTTTCACCCATTGCATGTACGATCTAATTAAAGATAAACGAGATAAACTACCTTAGAGCTTCAGATTGATGTTGAAAAGCTTCTGATGGTGACGATCCACCGATTCGATGGCTGTTCCAAGCTTGTGGATGATCCTCAACGCCTTCCTTGTGCTTCGACGACTTCCACACTCTAAGGATAGCTCCCAATGGTGATTCCAGGGATTGAAGCTTGCTCCAGATGGGTTTTGGTCGAGAATTTGGGTGGGAGTTCGCGTGAATTGCAAAGGAGCCGGATAGAAATGAGATGGGGTTGATTATAAAGAAATTTTGATCTGCATGGCCTTCGCGTACCGCGGAGGCCGATCAAAAGTTTTCATCGCGTACCGCGATAGGATTCGGGAGTCTCGACTCCCGGTTTGCTTCGCGTACCGCGAAGCCTTTCGCCGAGGGACCATCGCGTACCGCGATGAGTCCACTTCCTTGTTTTTCGATTGCGTTGATATGATTTCGCTCGTACTCGATTCCTAACATTTATCCAAAGTATCTAATGTTCGTCCAAGCACACAAATACATGTAGCACATAAGTTTGATTGATCACCAACGTTCGTGAGACTCGTGTGTGTGTTTTGATAATTCATCGAATTATCTTTGATAGTTTGTGTTGGTGTGTAACGAAGTGTTTGCATGCTTGATTAATCCTAATCAACGTGTAATTCACAATTCAATAACTCCTCGAATTATTGTCTTGTGTTAGTGTTGTGTTTGCCACACTTGGTTTCCAAAACCAATGTGCAATTCAATGTACGATTCGATAGTTCCTCGAACTATCGTTTCGTAGTCGTTTGTGTTCAACATCGTTAAATGAAATGCAACAAGTATGAATGTGAAATGTAAGGAAAGTAAGAGTTCCAATTTACCTGAAATTGCCGGGTGTCACAATAAAAATCACGGAATATGTCCTATCACCTGTAGTTTTTTGCTCGAATGAACTGATGATCAGGGAATTTTGTGAAATCATGTTTTTGTGCAATGTTTAGTGGATTTGGTTCATGGTTGAGATGATGTGATATTAAGAAAGTGGAGGAAATTCGAGAGGATGAATTTTTTTAGTGAATTTTGAGAAGAAATATTGATGATGGAATATATCATGTTGATTTAGTGGCATAAAATTAAAAAGTCATTAAAATGTATGTTGATTAAGTGTGACACACTTAAAGTGCCATTAAAAATTTAATTTAAAGGCATAAATAATAAGTGACACTAAAAGTATAAATCAAACAATTGTGACACACAAAAGTTCCATTAAAACATGTATTAATGGCACAAAAGTTAAATGCCATAAAAAACTGTTGCCATTAAATGGCATTTTATTTGTAGTGAATTCGAGTTTTTGATCCCATGTGGTTGACCAATATGTTGGAAGAAGATGTCAAAGCTCCTTACAGATGTCAAAATTTTTCGAGTTAAAAGACATGGAGCAGGCGCTACAATACATGAGGGTTATACGACAGTTCTTTTCATTCGATATTCATTCTAGTTCTGATTGGAAGGATCTCTCACAAAGTTTTTGAAGACTAAAGCTGTTAAAGTTCAGAACTAGGTCCAAAGGGGAGTATGTTGATACATCGTTTGTCCCTAGTTCATTGTAATTGTCTTTTTTGATTGTATAAAGCATATATTATCAATCAAATCAAATATTATCTATTGTTTAATTGTGTTTGACATGTTTAACTTTGATTTTTCTTAACAGTCAGACCATTCGTGCGAACGAACCTAGAAATGAGTTCATTCGTACGAATGAGCACCTACCGAATAACTTGCAATAACGAATTAGTCATAGTATAACTCATTCGTATGACAGGCTCATTCGTCTGTCATCATTCGTGTAAAATGGCCATTAGCATGACTCATTCGTACAAATAACAGGAGACTATATAAACCCAACAAACATAATGTTTAAGGACCTCTGTTCATTCCCAGATATATCCGCCTAGGTTTCAGCGCCTCCTCTGCCTCCAACTTGGATTTTCAGCCCATGGTCGATCATTTCAAAATAAAATGTTGATTCCATACCTTCTATTGATCACGTGGTGCGTTGGTTTCGATTGCAAAATCCCCAAATAGGATTCCGCACTATTCGAGGGCATGCCAAGCAGAATTTGCATGGAACCGTCGTGTATCCGAGGTCCTACATCACATATCATCAAGTAGGCACCTAATTCTTTTTTAGGTAATTAAAGTTACTATATATAGTAACTTTTTATTTTTATCATGTTTGTCATTCAATTGATCATGTAAATACCTTCATATTTTCATAAGATAACATTTGAGACCATATTTTTGCCATCTAACACATTCATATATTCACTTTCCTAAAATCCCCAAATCAAAGTTTCCGTAAATGGAAAGCTTTTCATAAAACTCGTTTTAACCAAAATCAAACCATTCAAATATAATCCTAAGACCGTTATAATCATCAAAATAACTATCATAGTCAAAATACTACATGCATGGCACAATCTTTTGACAACAGTATATTTAGAAACATATGAACAAATATTCTACCAATATCAAACCTATCTAACATATCAATAACATCATTTATATGCATGAATCATCATTTAAAACTTCATATCATGTCCAAAACATCATGTATCAACATTTTATACCATAAAAGTAACCGAAAATTAACCGATAAACGCCGCAAACCATGACCAAATTTAACTAAAACCCACTGTAACCGACGGTTATGGTTAAGATAAGCCATTAACCGAACCGAACCGTTTGGTTATGGTTATGGTTAAGCCAAGACATTAACCAAATTTAGCCGAACTAAACTGATTATTGCATATATTTTTTTAATATTTCTAGGTGTGTATGTGTGTTTCTTTTTTTTTTTAAATATGATGCAAGTTATAGTATAAAAGGGAGCTATAACTTTTTGTTGAATGGAATTATTATTGGTTACATGTGAAACTAAATATATTAGGATCGTAGTTAGTGTTCATAAGGTTTTTTTTTTCTTTTTCTTCACTCATTCTTAGTCATTCTAAAGTTATACGAGTTTTATTTAGATTTTCATCATCAATATATCTCTAATTCACAAGCTTATTTACAATCTTTCTTAGTTTTTCAACCATTTCATTTATTAACCGAATTTAACCGAAACTGAACCATAACCGATGGCTAACCAATCAATTGGTTATGGTTATGGATATAGATTTAGAATTAACCGAAGAACCGGTTTTGGTTATAAAAATAACCATAACCGCACCGAACCGCTCTATGCACACTCCTATTATGTGCAGCTTAAATTACTTCTTAAACTTTCCCTTCTCACAACTAATGTTTACAAAATGACTATTTTAGTCCCCCATGTTGTTAAAATTATCTTGTGTAAAGACATCAAAATTTATAACACCTTTTATAAATTTTATATCTTATGTTTATAAACTTTATAGCTTGTTATTTATAAATTTTGCTAATAAAATGTTATATATATATATATATATATATATGTGTGTGTGTGTGTGTGTGTGTGTGTGTGTGTTTTCAATTATGTATATAATCTTTTATAATTTTGTACTTCAACTTCTGACTTTTAAGTTTCACAAGATTCATTATTTTAAAAAATTAAATTTTATAAAAACACATATTACGTTTTGTCTTTATTTTATTATTGTTAGTATTGCATTAATGTAATATATTTATACATACATATATATGTGTGTGTGTGTGTGAATATATAAATTTATGAATACAAATGTTTCAAATAATTTCAAATACTAGATACACACACATATATATTTACGAATTGAACACGATTACAATACTAGAAATCGTAACGAATCCTGGGGTTATATTTTAGGCGTTTTATGTTTTGGGTGGCTTTGTGGATTGTTTTCTTTTAGATGGTACCTTTGCTGGTGCGGAAGTGTTCGTGGATGTGGATTCATCTTGGAACGTTGTGTCCGCAGTGTCATCCGAATTTATTTTGGGATGTTACACATGTCCATATTCAAAGATCTTGAAGTTTAGAACATATTCAAACATTAGATCTAAAAACATTAAGTCTAGCTTTATTGATTTTATGTTTTGTCTAATATTTTGTTTATGATCTATGTAAACAATGATTCTTGTTATCTTATATATAGCAAACTTGAGAAAATACTTGCTTTTACGCAATATATGGATATATGTTTCAAAGACATTATATCTATTGCAAACTTGTGAAACAAATGTTTTAATTAAAATATTTATTCAGTCTGAATTATAAACAAAGTATTGTCACCTATTTGATAAACATTGGTTATCTTATATCTATGTGCGAACTTGTTTAACAATTTTTCTTGAATTTATTTCTATTTAGATTGATGCCTGCATCTTTATATATATATGTGTGTGTGTGTGTGTGTGTGTGTGTCTGAGTGTGTGTGTGTGTATTAAATTAATGAGTGCTCATCAACTATGCAAATACTTGATCGAATTGTATTTTACATGTGTAAAAGGTTAGAGCTTTGGGATGAAGAAACTTAAGGAAATATAGACATCATTTAATCACAAATAACATTATGTACTTTGGGAATTATGATGTTTAGTTTGGAAGATTGTATTTTGAAATTTATGTTTGATCATGAATTTGTGTTTGATTTAAAATGGATTGCTAGTTATTGAAACTTACAAATAGCATCATGAGTTTTTGAGGAATTATACGTAACATCTCGATGTATTTCGCCATAGGTTGGGGTTTCACAGTCTAGCTCCATAGAAAACTATCTTAGAAGACAGGCCTCGAGCCTAATAATAAAATTGGTCAAGCCTAGTAATATCTATCAGATTAAGGAAATGTTAACATGTCTTGTAATACTGGCTCAAATGCTCCATGCTATATTGGGCTACACACCCTTCACTTCCGACACCACCATATTAAGCAACAAAATATTGGACTCCACTCCCTAGCTACAAACCCATTTACAATCTCCATTATCAAGGCTTGCATAACTCATGGAAACTATCTTATGCCAAGTGAAATCAACGATGACTTCCAGGTCAAGTCTATTTAATAAGTCAAACCATTGTAGTTTATGAATTTTCAAGCATCTACATGTAACGACAGGTTTTTAATAGTCATGTGTATGTGTGTATTCGTATTACTCAGAAAAAGGGAAAAATTGTAACTACGGGTGGAAACCGTGTGTGAAACAGAGTTTCGGATTCTTCGGATTCGCAAAACGGAGAAAAATACAAAATATCAAAATTTGGGGACCCTCGCGGTACGCCTAAGAACAATTTGCCACTCTAGGCGGTACGCGAGTGCTCAAAATATCTGAGGACTCCGAGAACCCGTGCGGTACGCCTAGCCCCAGTTTGCCACTCTAGGCGGTGCGCACGGAAGTAAAATATCTGAGGCCTCCATAGTCCCACGTGGTACGCCTAGCCCCAAACCGCCCCGCTTGGCGGTACACGAGTGGTATGGCGGTTTGAAAAATGAGTTTTCAAGATCAGATTGCATGTAGAAAGATTTTATTATTTTTCTCTCGACTTCAACACACTCAAACACGATCTGATCAACCTCCAGCAACCAAAATTCAGTTCTAAAACTATAGAATCATCTGTTTCAAGCTAAGGATCAATTTTACAAGTCCGGATCATCGTATCGCAACCAGAAATCCGTTCAAAATGGTAATGATTCGTTCTATCCTACTAGTTTGATAGTATATGGATTAAATCGAGTTTTTGAACATAATATAATGATTATTGTTATTGATTATTGCCTAGATGATGACTAGGAATAATTAGAAACGAAGAACTCGATATTTTAACGGTGAAATCTTTGTTTTGATACGTTATAATGTCCGGTTATCATAAAATCCATATCATTGTGTTTGATAACTAGTAGGATGATTAAATCATGATTATGATGGTTTTGGATCATTCTTTGGAATGACAGATCCGATTCAAGTGTTTGATTAAATGTTTGAGATTTGAAAGTTAATGATTTTGGCATAAATATGCTGATTATAAGTGGTAACTTGACTCCTAAATGCCACATAGTGATGAATGAGATTCAAATGAGTTTGAATCGATATGTATGGGTGTTGGGTGTATTGTAACTAGTTGTATACATGTGGATTGCAACTAGGTGTTGATGGTGGAAGTCAAGAGACAAGTCACGAAAGATGGAATTTTGATAACTTGAATATGACTAAGAACATGGTAGATTAATTTCTGCACATGAGTTGTTGACAAAAAGCCTCAATATTTTAATTAAGTATGAAAAGTAAAATAGGTCAAATGAATTGGATTACATAAATAACACAAGTTGTGTGTTCATGTTATTAAATCTTGTTATATGTGGATATATAATAGGAAGATGAGGTGAATATAGTTCTAGAAGACCTGGAAAGGAATTGGAGATTTTGATAGCTCTCCAAATCAAGGTAAGTTACCCATTTTGTTGAAATTGTAGTTGTAGGATTGGGTGAGTCCACACTACAAGTATTTGTGCAATTAGCATATATGTGATTGTTGTTTTGATTGAATTTGATATGTTTATGGACATGGTTAGTGTGGTTATTGTAATTGAATGATTCACATGTGTGTGAACATTCAATTAGTAACAATGGTTATTGATTTACAAAGGTGTAAACAACCATCACAATGTAGAGGTAATGATCTACAAAAGTTTAGACATTGAATTTGCTATGTGCATGCTTTGATTCACAATTGTATGAACATAAGACTTGCAAAACTAATGTAGTAGATTTACAAAAGTGTGAACACAAGATGATCTACAAGAGTGTAGACATCCAATTTCAAGAGTCAAATTGGTTAAGTTTGACTTTTGGAAAATATGATGCACAATTGGATTTCTGTGTGCACATATGTGTTGTGTTAAACTATAATATTTAAGTATAAATGGGAGATTTAAGAGGTTTTGGGTGAAAATGACCCATTAGTAAATCGTTTTGTGTTTGGGTTGAATAATGTTACCAAATCATATTCGGGACATTATTAATGTATCCATATGGTGTTATGGAATACACTTAAGGAAAAAACGGGGTGATCTTACTTAGTTCTAACGAACTAATGGTGATTTTAAATGTGGTGTTTACAGGTACAAAAGATTCTGATGAGCAGTGAAGGTGATCGGAAATCAAACGTGGAGTCTCGAATGGTGGTTTTAGACTTAATAACCAAACTTTTGTGTAATGAATGTTTTGTAAAGTATGTAAACATACTTAAACTTTGTTTTTAACAAGTAGTATGTTTGCAGATGTGTAAAACACGAAAGTTTTTGCTGGGACCTAAACGTAGTTAGTTAAATAATGTTTTAAAATGTCTGGAGGTGACATAAAGTAACACGGGTGTTACACTACACATATCCCATTGGATCATGGTAAGATTAATGCTCCTTGGGTAACTTCTATTTAATTTATTTTAGCTGGAAATAACAATCGAGTACCATTTGGCACAACCATAAACCTTATTTACATTCATAAATTCACAATTAATAATTGAGTTTTTGTTGAATATATTATATATTCATGCACATAAAAGTACTATTATGGATAGAAATATGGTCTTATATAAATATATACTTAAAAACACAGATGAAAAGAAAATGCTTATTAATAATATACTACTTGAGTCTGAAATGAAAAACTACTTAATTTCATGCGAAGCTCAAGTATTAAAAATAGAACATGAAATAAGTCAAACTTGGGTTTAGTCGAGCTAGGCCTCAACTTAACTTATTTACACCATTGTGCGTATACATACTTGTTATGATAAATAAACATTAAAATTACTTTATCTTTTCGTTTTCACATTTCATAACACAAGTTGTGACTTGACACAAAATAATAATCATTTACCTCTATACATCTTAGGTTTTCTTGTAAATCATTAACAAACGTACACATAATAATTTGCTTCGGCTCTTTTATTTCTTTAACCAGAACAACATTTCCTCGAGTTATTTCCATAATCGCCAACTTTAATGGTGGTTGATTGGCTAGGAACAGGAGCAGCAGAAGATGCTGCTTCTTGAGCAGCCAAGGCTTTCTTACTTACTATCTTATATATGTCATACAACATCATTTGAAACGCCTTTTCGACATTATATGCTTCAAGTGCAGAAGTCTCCAGGAAAACGAGCCCTTCTTGCTCGGCTAACTTTTTACCACTGGTTTCTTGAACTGCTCTATGATGGTGCAAATCGGCCTTGTTTCCAGCCAACATGATGACAATGTTAGCGTCCGCATGTTCTCTGAGTTCCCTTAGCCAACGTCGCACATTTTCAAATGACTGTGCTTTAGTTATGTCATAAATCAACAGCGCACCCACGGCTCCTCGGTAATAAGCACTTGTAATTGCTCGGTACCTTTCTTGACCGGCTGTGTCCCATATTTGTGCCTTTACAATCTTCCCTTCAACCTGCATTGTTATGTTCTTGAAGTTAATTGCTTTTGTTTTTAGCTTGCATTGTATTGTATCAACTATCAACATCATGCAGTCATTTTTTTAATCCAAACCCTAGAACTTGTTTTATTAGAAAACTAGGTTCAGTTTATGAGAATGTCTTATATCTCATTTATGTTCGAAATGATATTGAATTTATATCATAGGTTATAACTAATGGGTCACTTGGTTTTGGATTGTGTCACGTTTGCATATAGTTGAAAGTTTATACACATAAGAGGGATCAACTTACTATGTTCGTGGATTAATTTAAAGTTACGTTACTCGCTCCCTAGCTTGGCACTAAAGTCACAGTCTATATAGTTTGTGTCCAATTTGGACAAAAAAGTTCTTAGTTATGATCAGTTGGTTGATCAAGGATTGTTGTAACATTCAAAGGTGGTTCAAGTAATTCATAAGATATTAAAAGTAAAAAACAATTTGGAAGTGAATTATGTGAATGCCATCAATTATAAAATGGAGGATCAAACTACATACGAGACTAAATAAGGCAAAAATGAAATCTATTTTGAAGGTTATTTTGATCATAACTCCAAAGAGAGACAATAATAAAATATAAATGTTGATTCAAAAGCCAAGTTGTATACATTTACACAATTGGATGTGTGGGTAACCTTTTTAGATACTTTGCATATCCCTAACTATGTTGAACAATCTAAAGATATTCTGAGGAAGTAATTTGAAAATTTTGTGAAATGGTTCTATAAAGAACATTTCAATCAAATAGATAAAAAAAAACCCATCTAAACTTCGTAATGGTTGTGATATTGAATTATTGGATCTTTTTACGTATATTGAAAATGCAAGTGGTTATGTAAAAGCTTCTAAAGACAACAAATGGCCTGAAATAGCCATTAAACTTGGCCTTGACAAAATCTATGAAGCATACTTTATAATTATTTATCAAGGTTATTTGTATATTAGTTCTTGGAAGTACCACATTGCAAAATATAATGAAATTAAAATTGGTGAACCAAGTTGTTCAATTACAATGAATAAAGAAGCCATTGATACGGATTCAAAAATGAAAGAAGAAGCAAAAATCGAGGTGGAAGATATTCAAAAAGAAAATTTAAGAATAGTTGAGGAAGCAACTTCACAAGATGAAGAAATTGACTTTACCGTTGAAGAATTTGATAATGCTGCTATTTTTTTGTAATATTATGAAATTTTGAAAGATCTTCTTTCTCTGGATGAAGACTCAAATGATCTAGATGCATGAAGATTTTATGGTAAACTTTAATGGATTAGGTGGGTGACTTTTAGCCCTAAATCCATTCAAGCTTATTTGTTGTGTGTGTGTGTGTATGTATGTATGTATGTATGTATGTATGTATGTATGTATGTATGTATGTATGTATGTATGTATGTATGTATGTATGTATGTATGTATGTATGTATGTAAAGCGTCGAACATGGTGGTGATTGGTTCCTGTAACAAATGTATGTTCTTCAAGAATCAAGTTTGTGTTCTAATCTCTTTTCAATTCTAGTTTTATCATTCATGTTTTTGATTTTTTAAACTTGAATCCTTGTGAGTTCTACACATGATGTGTAACCATCCTAATTCGATCTTGGGAAAACCACTCGATCTACTCTTTGTTTGTCTCATTCATTGTACACTTATATTTGTTCCTTCAATCAACATCTGAATATTTACAGTAAGTGGCATTAGAGCCTTAAGATACAAATATATGTGAGGATTTCAATATCAAGAAAAGATTATTTGAGTGTGGAGACTTTGTGCATCAAAGTAAACAATTTACAAATTGGTCTAGAAGAGGTGATAAAAAACATGACGATGAATGCTTTAAACATATTTAGGAAGATAACGAGAGGAAGTAACAAGAGAAATCATTCAACAAACATGTGTGTCTATGCTATGTAATCAGCCATATATGCCAATTCAGAAATGTTTGCAAGTCTCGTAATTTGAATTCGAATTCATCATTAAAGGAACCTGGAGTAAGGGCTGGAATGAGGCGTGGTTCATAAGTTTGGATAGACGACGAATACATGGTTGTGGTAAAACATGTTCAAAACTTGGAAAGAATTTTTGGGATCAAGACTTATGTTACGATTTTACTAAAGTTATTGCTGTGGAAATTAAGGTAAATATCAAGTTACATTGTAATGGCACTCATCATCAACCCAAAGGTTCAAAGTAACAGTTCCTCTATTAGTCAAGGGTTCGAAGTAGCCTTTGAAGAAACTGTGTGCTACTTTGTGAAAACGTATGCAAGCTTTATCGAACTAAAAATTGGTGATGAGAAGAAGGCAACACAAATGTATGAACATGATGAGACAAGTTTCTAGGCCAAGAGTGAAAATTAATCAGATTGATAAAACCACAATTATGTAGAGCCACTTCAAACAGATGGATTTAGAAGACAAGAAGGAAGCACCAAAAGATAGACTGTAGAAAGAAAAGAGAATTAAGAAGACATGATGTATTGTCTTAGACACGCCTCATTTGCGGTCCACGCATATAATGTACATATGTGTGGGCCCTTAAGGGGCAAAAGTAAAAGTGCACTAATTTTAACATTATTTTATTTATTTTGTGAAAATAACGTTAAAATCGTTGGGTTGATCAACTTCAAACGATAACTTTGAGACGGAGACTCTTTCGGAGAAGCCTCTCTATCCCAATTGGGATAGGAGTCAGGTTTGTATCAATCCTTCCCCTCTAGACCCCACTGAAAAGTGGAAATATACTGGGTAAAGTTGTTGTTGATGTATTGTCTTAGACCTATTTATATCTTGTGTCTTAGACCTATTTATATCTTGTGTCTTAGACCTAATGGTAGCGTTCACCATTTTTTATATCTAGTGTCAAAGAAAGATGTAACCAAATGGTGAAGTGGTTCATTAATCATTTTATGAATTATGAGACAACCTAGCACTTTCCCACTGAGAATTGTAAACCAACAACTTAGATCTAGCTATATAATCACTTATACATTGGGGTTTAACTCAAAGGTGGAAAATCAAGTGTAAACAATAAAGAGTTTTGGCCTCTAATTGCTATATGGACATGGGGCTCAATTTAAGCAAAGCACTTGTAAGTGCTTATGATCAATAATAAATTCCTAGACACAACTGATCGAGTTGTATTATCATAAATCAAGGCATAAAAAGAAAGATGAGGGTTAAAATAATAAATTATTTCACCTTTGTATATATTTTAAAGTTATGTAACTAGGATGGGTCAAGTTAGTATGTTTGCATCTTAAATTACCTTTCTTATTACCTGATTCCTTTACAACAAAATAACGCTCCTATAACCTTTTTAAACCACCAATCAACCGTCAATTTGAAAGATATAAATAGCCTATGTTCGTATAACATTCGAATATCAAATTGTGAATGCAATTGTTGGTTAATGTACTTTGTTTGTTTTATCACTTCGCATATATGTTCCTTGAATCAACGTCTGAATACAATAAAAATTGTATTTGTGACATACGTATCTTGGCGCGCTTTGTCACATTTTTGTGTATTTCACCGGTCAGCATTCTCGGGTAGAGTAATCCAAGGAGGTTATATGCTCCATCCGAACAACCAAAAACAATTCAATGAGCTTTTTGTATGCCTATCGGTCGTTGGTAAATAACCAAATATTATTATTTATAGATTAGAATTAAACTGATTGTCCATGCACTACAAGAAAATCATTTTATTGTAACGGTCCCTATAGCGACGATTCATGTCTTTCCTTTAAGTCCGGCTATAGCAACTACAACTTATAGTTGCTATAGTCTCAAAAAATTTGTGTTCTTTGTTAACCTGTAGCGGAGACTTGTCATAGCTATAGGCTTACCGAGCTTTGGCGGCCTTTGACCAAAAATTTACCGCCTACTAAAATGTTAGTAGCACGAATGGTCGTCGCTTTAGCCTTTTATTTTTTACTTTTTAATTTTTTCATTATTGATATTACGGTCATATGAAAAAAAAAAGTCAATTAGTGATGACTTCTCATCACTATAGAGGTGGCCGGGATATTTTAATTTTTTTCCCAAATCAAAACGACGTAGCTAAGATTAATCAATTATAGCCACGACATGTCGTCGCTATAAACTTTAAACTTTATATAAATAAAAAAACGCACATATCCTTATTTCGCAGAAACAGCTCGACCCACTCGTCTACCCTTCCGCCCCACGTTGTCACTATAACCTATTGCGTCGAGAATTGGATATCATAGCGACAATAAATGTCGTTGCTAAAAGTCATTTTCCTTGTATCGAAGGTATGGTCTTTTATAGTTGGTGATTTCCTTCACAAAAGTGATATTTATTCAAATCGTTGCAAAGACATGATTTGTTAGAATTTAAGAGTAAAAAATTGATATTAAAACAATAAAAAATAATAATAAATTTAACTGATTTATAATCTCTGAATCTTGTTTTGTTTTATCTTTGTAAATTTACAGGATTTTTGGAGATGTAATTCCAAGGATCCAAGTGTGTAATACGAAATAGATGAATGTAAAAATGTACGTAAAGGATCAACCAACAAACCTGAAGAGTCCTTGTAGCGAATTCCACACCTATGGTGGATTTCGATTCCAGACAGAATTCATTTCTGGTAAACCTTGAAAGAATGTTTGATTTCCCAACTCCGGAATCACCTATCAACACTATCTTAAACAAATAATCGTACCCATGATCCACTTTATATGCCATTCCTTCTTTCTTCACTTCTCACAAACCTATAAACATTATTACGAAAAAGATTAAAACACAAAAAATCACGATAGTAATCTGTAAAATTTATTCTCCTTCAAATCAAAGAATTAAAAAATAATCCATTAATTGTTGCATAAAAACGATATTATGTCATTTCTGTTTGTCTAATTTAAAATGAAAAATTGGTGATTTGATTGCAGGTTCAAATAACTCACCATGCATGCAGAAGCTAATGGAGATCAGATGCACATAATTTTAGAGAGAGATTGAAGAAGAGGAGAGAGAGGATCAATCGGAAGAAATAGAAATTCCAAACAAACGGGAAATTTAACAGGGAAATTATTATCAGAAAACCCTCCGATTGTTTCAAACTGATAAGTTTTACTATCACCCCTTGAATTTGTGCTAATGACCATAAACATCCCTAAGCTTTGGCTAATGGCTAACTGGGAAAACAAATTTATGGCTGTTTGGTTAGTTGCATTGCATTGAAATTATTAATAAAAAATGACTTTTTTAAAACCCATCTTTTGTTAAAATTAGTTTTTTTGAATCTTTTATCGGCCCAATACAATTCCGAGTACAATACTCACAAGAAAAATCAAGTACAAGGGATCACAACATTTGCACCAACAATTAATCCTTTAATTAATATCTAATGGAAACTAAATTACATGTTGGATCACAAAATTTGGGAATGTGGTGTGTTTATGGTAAAATGGATACAACAAGTCAACACAACATGAATCATATATTGGGACAGCAGATATCATATAACATGCAGCATGGATACAACAGGTCAACACAACATTTTCAACAACGTTTTCATATAATTAAGTGATTCAGGTATGAGACATTAACTGGTAATCTTGTGATGACACATTTCAAACAAACTTGAACACATTTCACCACGTTAGTATTGTATGGTAATTAGAGGTAAAGCAAGCGAATGTACTAGAAACCGCAAGACTTATTCCCATTCATTTTGGAGTAAGATTTGGATTGTCACATAATTTACAAGAAACCGTAAAACTTATGTTTATTAACTTGAAGATAAGTTTTGAGTTGTCACATCATTACATCATGGCAGCCGTGGACTGGCCATATCAACATTCAATGCTTATAGTGTGGGTTCCAATACCATATATTTACTTGCATGTTGCTTATGATAAAATTAATTGTATTTGTGAAACATTTCCATACACATGTCTACTTTTTTTTAAAAAAAATAAATGATTATAAACCTATGTTTCTCACCAACTGTTGCACCCCGGCCTCCCCGAAGGGCGCAACGTGAGGGAACCAGTCGTCAACGCCCGGCAGGATCGCAGTCTCCAGTCATACAGTTTGCGAGACATGTCTGGTTGCATGCGTACATCCAATAACTTGGATAAAACAGTTTTATAAAATTAGAGTTGCGGAAGTAAATGTCATAGTTGTCAAACAACGTTGAAAACATAAGTTGCGGAAGCTTAAGTTAAAACAATTTTTCAAACCAATACAAAGTATTTTTTTGCGGAAGCGATTAAAGTTGTTTAGCAATACAAAACATAACAGAATGGTAATAAATGTTCAATATCCTAAGACACTAAAGTAGATGCATGGACTCCATCCTAGCATTCTAGTTCCTCGTGCGCGTGCCTTACTCACCTGAGAAAACATGCGAGTAAAAGGTCAACACAAAGGTTGGTAAGAGCACAAGTTTTTCATAAGCAGTAAACATCAAATGTTTAAAGTAAGTGTTTGCAGGCATACATATCATTACAATGCAGTATCGATTGATAGCTAGTCAATACAATTATATTATATGTGGGTTCGAAACCGAAGCTGACTGTGAGCCTCCCGCCATGTCCATCACAAGACAATGGCAAATGTATTGGTCAATATTGCACCCATTCCGACCTCCAGTCGGGTTGGCCTCCCAGGTGCGATAGGTGGGGCTTTTCAGGCCTAAATAGTACTATCCAAGATTACAACGCTAAGAGTTTGTGATGTGTGTCACACATATACATATAGTGATAAAAACATGTCCATACATATCCAAAATAAGTTGTTGTTTCAAAAACAATTTATCATGCAATGTTTTCATGTTTTCTCCCCCAAAGGTAGAAAAGATAAAAAAGGGTCGTGAACTCACCTGATAAAGCAGTTTCGGTTTAAATGTGTTCGTGATTGCGAGTGCAAGAACCTTGCTAGTAAGAACCTATATTCATATAGCTCGTGAGTATGCACTCTATAGTGTGTTGTATCCCATACAACTCCAAGTGTCGTTGTGCTCAACCGAGTGTGTGTGTGTGTGTGTGTGTTGACTCTACGAATCGTTGGTGACACGTTTGTTGTGTTTAGTTCGTTTATGTGTCTTAATGCAAGTAGGACACCAACATGCATCATACGACTCTAATCGTAGTGCTTTCGCATAAGTCATGTCATGAAGTCATAAAAGTTACCATTTTTAGAAAGTTTCCATTTTATGAAAGTGTAGTTATGAAATCACATTTCATAAAACTAATGACTTAGTATGTTTGTAAAAACATATTTAAACTCGTAAAGTACATCGTTTGTGCATAATCACCTATCATGACGTTTGCCCCAAATAAAGTTTCCTAAAAGAGTAAGTATTCGTTTAAAGGTCCGTTTTCAAAAATCAAAGTTTTCAATATGCTTAGAAATCAATTTTTAAAACATATTTCAATAATCACAAACCACCAAAATATGTTAAAACATCAAAATCCCTCTTTTGATTAACAAAAGTTTCCATAAATAGTAAGTTTGTTACAAAACCGTATTTTCACAAAATCAAATACCCAAATGTTTCTAAACACTTCAATATACATTTTACAACATCTAGACATGTTTAACATGTCTAGACATGTTTAACATGTCTAGATCATCACAAATCTACAACATGCAACATAAAAGTTTCCTTTTATGGCATGTTTGTAAAATCATCACAATAACCTATCAAAACTCAATTCCATTATTCCTATACTATAAAATCAATAGATCTACATCAAAAACACACAAGAACACCAACAATTTCGTGCACAAGAACCACATTGAGTTGCATGTGTTCAAACACACTTGCATGTGTGTTTTTACACTATGATTTGAGTTTCTACACTTGCATGCATGTACGATCTAAGTATAAATAAACCATAAATACTACCTTAGAAGCTAGGATTTGAGTTGGGCAGGTGCTACAAGACTCTAGAATGGCTGGATATGGTCCTCTCGCGTGATGATAGCTTTCGAGAACTCCATTGATGTTCCTATGGCCTCCAATCACCAAGAATGTGGAAGGAATAGCTTGGGGAAAGATCCACAAAGGTTTGGTGAATGTTTACCAGTGGTTTGGTCTAGAGAGAATGCTATGAATTCGGGGTAAGAACAAAAGAAACGAAGTGTAGAGTGAAAGGATTGTTTTTATAAAAGTTTTGGGTTCTGGGACCTGTCGCGTACCGCCAAGGCCGATCATGCATGGCCTCGGCGTCCCGCGATGAATATAATATTCAGTTTTCATCCCAAAACTCGTCGCGTACCGCCAAGGCCTTGCTGCATGGCCTTGGTGTACCGCCAAGGAATCTTGTCACACCCCCAAATTCCCACGAGTGGTGTCAGTCCACTCGGGTGTGACGTGGCCAGAATCACAGCTCATGGTCATATAGAACAGTTCTATATGCGTTTTCAAAATACATTGTTTGACATAGATACAACCAAACAGTTTATAAAATAAAGCAGTGGAATAATACACATTGTGCAGCGGAATAAAATACGTTTTATAATGCATCGGAAATAAGATTGTCAGACACTACATAGTTTTAATACAAAGCATAAGCTGAAATTGTTTGATCAAAGCGACACGACAAAATGAATGCAATTCCTATGCTCATGTCCTTAGGTGCATCCTGACTCCAACGCAGCTAGTTACCTGAGAATACATGTTTAAGAAAAAGTGTCAACACAAGGTTGGTGAGTTCACAGGTTTTGATATACATAGATAATAATCAGAAAATGTGTGTCATGTTGTTTATTAAAATGTTAGTCCCGAGCCCTAGGCTCCAAGTGTCAGTGCGTCACTACCGAACTAGACTTGTTAGTCCTTGCCTCCGCTATGTCTCGTAATAACATAGCAAGATAGGTCGAGATTCCACGTGTCCCGACCTCCAGTCAGTATTGTGCCACGTGGGGTTCGTCACACCCAAACATGTCTATTCAAACTCACCTCGTTGTTTGTACATTAACGGTAATACTTTGTGAAGGCTTGTTACGATTACAACACTTATGTTTGTTTAATAAACCAGCATACACAATATGTATGTACAGATAATAAATGTTTGACTCGATTCAACAAATATTCTCCCCCTATTTGAAAAGTTTGTAAAAGGGTTAAAGAGGGGCCGTAAACTCTCCTTAGAAATGATCGGTAAATCAAACGCGTAAGCTCCTGCTTGGAAAACGTGTCGGTCACCGGCTACCTATATCCTACACCATACAAGAGTTCGTGTAAGAAACCGTGTTCGTGTTCGTGTTCATGCTCGTGATTGTGCTCAACAACCCTCGGTTGTTATGTTAGTTCATGTTGGTCCACACTGACCATGCTTGCTCGTGTTTGACCGTGTCAAGTCAACGACCCGTTGGTGAAACGTGTGTCGGTTGTGATTCGTGTAATATTCGTGATCGTGTTCGTTGTGCGTAAAACGCGCAAATCGCGTTCAGGGACAACTTACTATTTATAGTAAGTTTCCATTTATAGCAAGTTCTATAGCACATATCGTTTTTAAGGTTCTAACATGCTCGTTAGTCCTACGTGATCATGTTAACACATAGCACGTTGTCATAAGCGATCAAAGAAACATACAAGTCATTTTTACACATTAAAATTTCCTAAAAAGGAAAGTTTCTAAATCTAGCATGATTATCATCGGAAACCATCTAACTTAACATACATTGATCATGGCATATCATGTTAAGCCATTTATCATACTCAAAACATATCTAGCATCCCTAGATCGACATTTTACAAAATAAAGTTACTAAAAATAGTAACTATGACAAATATTATTCAAATGATTATTCTAAGCATTCCTAGACCATCTTTATACCAAATAACATCATATAATCTCATTTAACATCATCTAAACATGTCCATTTAAACAAAATTATCAAATAGCAAAAGTTGGGCTACCAAAGTTACTAAAAATAGTAACTTGGTCTAAAATGACCACAAATTAATCCTGATTCAATTTCCTAGCATCTCATCATCATATTATCATCTAAATAACAAATCTATACTCATGCATGTCCATATTTCTATCCATATCATTATGTTGTAACATAAAAGTTACTAAAAATGGCAAGTTCGTCATATATCCATATTTTATCCATTTCAACAACATCAAATCATGTAACACATTACCAACATCATCAAAAATTCATCTAACAACCTTAAATCATGCATGCATGTAGGCATTTCATCCATTCATGACCAAATCATGCATTTTACACATACACATTATCATGGATCATCATGAGACATCATCAAATCATCATAGATCATCAATATCAGTAGAAATAACAATAAACCCAGATTCAAATGTCAAGAAATCCGTGCATGTGATGGATGAGTGCTTGCATGTGGGTTTTATGCATTGCATGTATGTGTATGAGTGTTTTTATGCTACAAGGATCATAATACTACCTTCTATGGCTTCAAGAACACTGAGTTGATGATAAATCAGTAGTTATGGGGATTGAAAGAGGATGGGATTGAGAACTCGGCTGATTCAAGCTTGATGGTGGTCTTGATGTGTTCTCCTCTTGCCTCAAGCCTTCAATCTTCACTCCTAAGCTCTCCAAGGTGTAACAATGGCTTCCAGAGGCTCCAAGGGTGTTTTGCAGGTGAAAATGACAGACATGGATGGTCTGGAGCTCGAGAAGTGCAAAGTAGGGTGGCTGGAAATGATTGTGCCTTGGTTTTATAAGATTTTTGCATGTCAACCTCGTCGTGTAACGCCGAGAAGGTCAAAAAGATACTCAGCGTACCGCGATGGATTTCGGGAATTCAAACTCCCCGCTCACTCGTCTCATACCGCCATGGGCCTCTCCGGGGTCCTTAGCGTACCGCGACGGATCTCGGAAGAGCCCAATAGGCCCAATTTCAATGGTTTAGCCCGTTTTTCGCCGTTTTCACGCTTACGGACTATTGTTCGGCATCGTTTGAACTTTCAAGTTCAATGTTCGAGCGTTTCGTGAGGTTTCTAGTGTTTGATTACACGATGTGCTAAATGTTCACCAACATTCGTGTTTTCTTAGACACGTGTGTGCGTGTTGCGATAATTCATCGGATTATCGAGTTTGTGTCAGTGTTTGCACGGTCATGCCACGTGTCACACTAAATTAAACAAATTCTAGTGCCACGTATGTAATTATCAATTAAATAAACATTTTAATTAAAATAGAATGCTGACCTGGAATTTACGAGGTGTCACAAATCTGGAGTTCAAAACTCTCGCTCATGCTTCGCGTACCGCCAAGGAGTTCGCCTAGGGTTCTTGGCGTACTGCGAAGGCTTCATTTCTTAGTTTTTCGATTTCGTTGATTCGATTACATTCGTGTTTGATTCTTAACGTTTATCCTAAGCGTCTAGTTCATGTTCAGCACATAATCACATAATGACACGTATGGTTGTTTGTTTATTGTTTGTTCACCAACGTTCGTGAGACTCGTGTGTGTTTCGATAATTCCTCGAATTATCGATGATCGTTTGTGTTCGTCTTTTATGAAATGTTTTGCACGCTTGATTAATCATAATCAATGTGTAATGCACAATTCAATAATTCCTCGAATTATTGTTTTGTGTTTGTGTTTGCCACACTTGGTTTCCAAAACCAATGTACGCTTCGATAGTTCTCGAACTATCGTTTCACAGTTGTTTGTGTTTAACTCATCTAATTAAACATAATTAAATGAAATGCAACAAGTATGAATGTGAAATACAAAGTTATAGGTGTTGCAATTTACCTAAAATTGCCGGGTGTCACACCAACTATTTGTAGTTGAAAGATTTTCTACATGTTTTAGGAAATCAAGGATTGGTAAACTTTAGGGACAACTAAAGCCAGCTAGTTAAGATAGATCAAGATCAAGGAACAACTAGGATGGATTAGAAACTCATCAAATCCTTTTTTGTTTAATTAACTTTTCTAATCTTATTTTATAAACATCATTTTTGAGATTGTTTAGAAAACTTATCATTTTTGGTAGGCATGCATGCTTTCTATTAAACAATATTTAAATTATGCAACAAAGTAAACATTGTGGTTGTTCCATTATCTCTTGGTCATGATTCAATGGTAGCCACCGTACCATAGATTTCGCACGCGGCACATGGTGTGACAAAAGATGAGCATAAACAGGTTGAATAGCCAAATTTTGGTGGTTCTACAATTGCAACCTCATTGGGATGTTGAACATAGTAGTTTTATTTTATGCTCTTGACGATGAGTTACTTACCTTCGAGATCTTATCATCTATAAAGCTTCTTTGAGGTAATTTTCTTTTCTTTTTTCTCTCTTCGCTATTCATATATTCATTGCTTTTTTAATCTAAGTAATTGAGCTGAGGTTATAGGTTAAGGGGCATTAGGTTTGTTTAGATAGTGTTTTTAGGCCGCCTTTAGAGTTCGCATAGCTTTGTAGAGGCTCGTTAGGCCCAACGAGTCTGGCCTATGATGTCGATTCACTAATTATACATTAACCATAATCAGTACATAAGTAGCCTAAGAATGTTTGATACTTTCTTCGCAATGAATTATGTCTTTATGCTAAAAATGTGAACAGTAAAATATCCCAAACTAATGTTATACAAGCTTAATCAAAGATCTTGCAAGTCTAGATTAAAGCTTTACATGAATGTTAGTTTGGAGACATGGTTTATGCATAATGTAACACCCCGACTAATGGCGGAAACATCGGGGTGACACGAAGTGTAGATTGTTCATAGCTTAGGGTATAAAGATGTAAATAATCATAAATAATCATTTAATGCAATTAAATCAATCATTCATTACAAAGTCAAATAAATTCAAACCTAGTTATTACATCATTTCAAGTTCAAATTCAAATTCAAATACATAATTCAAATAAATAAATCTAAATCCAAGCTCATATGAATGCTAGTTTCCATTTCCACCTGAAACATGTTAAAATCAAGTGTCGACTCAAAGAGTTGGTGAGTTTCATAGGTTTTAACATTCACACCAAAAGATTAAATAAAAATGTTATAGATAATGTTTTATGTGAACTCTAAGCATAATGAACATATTCAAGAATGAACTAGCAAGTAAAGCATATCATCAATGTTAACAAATGATGTTTGACCTATGTTCAGCATCACTAAAATGCTTAAATAGCAAACTATCACCACGGGCTTCCCCAAAAAGGGTAAATCAAACATTGGTGGGATGGTCAGTCCAATAGATCTATCATAGTCACTAGAATGGAAGTGATCAATGCCTATGCTTAGCTAAAGTTCACTAACAAAAAGGCCATTAGCTAAGTTCACATATAAATGAAATAAATGAGTTACATGTTTCACCCCTAAATCAAAAATAGTAAAAGAGTGGCTATGAAGACTCACCTCAATGTACGAGCTAGCCTTTGCAATGATTGTCAAATATAGCTCAAATATGTCCAACAAATTCAAAGTCCACCTATGTAATTCATTAGGCATATGTTAACATATATATGGCTTTCTATGGATTTTCTAAGTTCAAAATGGATCAACGGGTTCGATTTGTTTTGAATAAACACTAATAGATTTGTTATGATTTAAATGAAAATAGTAAAATGTTTTATTTAAAAGTGTAGAATTTAATTATTGTATATTTAAACAAAAATTATCAAAGTTCTTGTTTCACTAATCATTAAATAACTATTAAAAGAATTTTATAAATCAATTATTAAGTTTATTAAGTTCTCATGAAATATAAGAAAATAATTTAGTTAGATGCCAACTTATAATTTTTTTTTAAGTTTGTGATTAATTAAAAATTAATCACATATTATGATTAGAACATATGTAAATATTATGTTTATAACATTTATAAATAAGTAAGAATAAATAAATAAATGAGATAAAGAGTTATAAATAAATAAATTCAAAAAATTATTTATTTATTTATGTCAATTTATAAAACTTATTAAGTTATTTTATTATTACTATCATGTAAATGAATACATAAGTAAGAATAAATAAATAATTAAATAAATAAATAAATGATATAAAGAGTTATAATTATTAATCATTTATTTAAAAATTAATTACATAACACATTTTTTATACAGAATATATATTTTTACAGATTAATATTTTATATAAAAGAAATATTTTCTATGAAATTAGAGTTTAAAAATATGTTTTCAATTTCAGTTTCGAATTTTAACAATTTTCACCCTAAACTTTTATAAATCCTTGTTGTAAGTTGTTAAAATTTTATTCAACTCTATAATCAATATAAATTGATTATATTTTTATAAAAAATTTATTTTAGTGTTATATTACAAATTATAAAATATTAAAACATATTTGTTTGTATTATTTATTTAGAATTTAATTACGAAGAAAGTTTATAAAAATTTGTAACTAAGATATGTTTATTTATACATGTATGTATATTATTTTATATATATTTTTTATTAAAATTTTATCATTAAAATTTTATTTGTTATAAATTTTTTTTAAAATCTTATATGATTTATTATAACTTTAAATAACCTATTTTCTTTTATATTTCTTTGAATTGTAAACTTATAAGTAAGTTACCATCTATATGTGTATATGTATATTTATTTACCTATTATTCATTTAAATTGTTTTCTTGTACATACCTATGTATATATATGTTTATGTAAAGAGAAAAAGAATTTCCCAATGACGTCATAATTTCTTTATTAAACATAATTGTTTATTATGAATTTCGTAAATGTTACAGTTTCCCCTACTTTTAGGAATTTCGTCCCGAAATTAAGAAGAAACTGTAGAATAATGAAACAGATTATATTTGTCGAGAGAATTTTATTTAGTTCAGCTGTTTCTGTGCAATTTTCTATCGAAGTTTCATTTATGATTGTACCTTCAACAAGCGTAGATTTTTTCTTTTCTTTTTTTCCAGATCACGAATCATGTGTATTTCTATAGATAAGGATACTTGGCTTTCATTTGGTCTTCGCGTTCCGAAGTGAACTCGTGACCATGCTTTGATTCCCAACGGACTTGAACAATAGGAATTCTGCTTCGTTTGAGTTGCTTGACGTGTCGATCTATGATCTCTACCGGCTTCTTAATAATATGAATCGAAGCATCAATGCAAATATCATCGAGAGGTACTTGTAGATTCTCATTGAACAAACACTTATTCAAATTCGACACATGAAAGGTTGGATGGACGTTACTAAGTTCAGAAGGTAGATCAAGCTTGTAGGCCACTTTCCCAATTCTTTCAAGAACCTTAAAAGGACCAACGTAGCGAGGTGCAAGTTTACCTTTCTTCCCAAATCGAATCACTCCCTTCCTAGGTGAAACTTTAGGGAGTACCATGTCACCGACTTGAAATTCCAAAGGCTTACGACGTTTATCAGCATAGCTCTTTTGTCGGCTTCGAGCAGCTAACAAGTTGTCGCGAATCAGATGAATCTTGTCGGTCGTTTCTTGAATCAGTTCAGGACCAGTGATTTGAACTTCACCAATCTCAGTCCAAGAAATAGGCGATCGCCACTTACGAACGTATAGAGCTACGAAAGGCGCCATACCGATGCTCGCATGATAACTATTGTTATATGAGAACTCGACTAGCGGTAGATGATTATCCCAATTGCCACCAAAGTCAATGACACATGCTCTAAGCATGTCTTCAAGAGTTTGAATCGTGCGCTCGGTTTGACCATCCGTTTGTGGATGATAAGCCGTGCTAAGATCCAAACGAGTACCAAATGATTCGTGAAGTGATTCCCAAAAACGAGCCGTGAAACGAGCATCGCGATCAGAGATGATGCTAAAAGGTACACCATGACGACTTACTATTTCATCAACATAGACGCGAGCTAACTTTCGCACGGGATAGTTCTCGCGAATTGGTAAGAAATGAGCTGATTTTGTCAATGGTCAATAATTACCCATATACTATCATGACCACTAAGTGTTCTTTGGAGTTTAGTGATGAAGTTCATAGAAATATTTTCCCATTTCCACATGGGGATTTCGGGTTGAACAAGCAAACTCGAAGGTCGTTGGTGCTTGGCTTTGACCTTAGAACGAGTCAAACACTTTGCTACATACTCAGCAATGTCTTTCTTCATACCGGGCCACCAATAATGGACTCGAAGATCTTGATACATTTTATCCGCCCCAGGATGAATGGAATAACGAGTCTTGTGTGACTCGTTCATAATAGTGAGTCGAAGATCATTTCGATTAGGAATCCGAATACGGTTCAAGAAATAAAGCAAACCATCAGACTTGGTTTCTAATTAAAGTTCAGCACACAAGACATTTCATCATGCAAATTGCCTTGAGTCTAATATGTTTGTTGAGCTACAAATATGTCATTATGAAGATTGGTTTGGATTCGAATGCTATGAAGTTGGACACAGCTTTTACGACTGAGTGCATCGGCTACAACATTTGCTTTGCCGGGATGATAACGAATCTCACAATCGTAATCGTTTAAGAGTTCAACCCAATGTCGTTGCCTCATGTTGAGTTCTTTTTGGTTTAGAATGTGTTGGAGGCTTTTATGATCAGTGAAGACTACACATTTTGTGCCATAGAGATAGTGCCTCCAAATCTTAAGGCAAAAACGACCGCACCATGTTCAAAGTCATGAGTGGTATAGTTCTTTTCGTGAACCTTTAATTGTCTTGACGCGTAGGAAATGACTTTACTGCGTTGCATAAGAACACAACCAAGCCCTTTATTCGACGCGTCACAATAGACCACAAAATCGTCGTTACCATCGGGAAGAGTCAAGATAGGAGCATCACAAAGCTTTTGTTTCAACAATTGAAAAGCTTCGTCTTGCTTTGGCCCCCATTCATAAGGTTTATCCTTACGAGTCTAAGCAGTGAGTGGAATGGCGATCTTAGAGAAATTTGAAATGAATCGTCTATAGTAACCAGCAAGTCCAAGAAATGAACGGATTTAAGTTGGAGTCTTTGGTGTACTCCAATTTTTAACGGCTTCAATCTTCGCGGGGTCCACGTGAACACCCTTTTCGTTGACAATGTGTCCTAAAAATTGAACTTCCTTAAGCCAAAATTCACATTTAGAGAACTTGGCATACAGTTGTTCTTTTCTTAAGAGCTCCAAAACCAACTTAAGGTGTTGTTCATGGTCCGCTTTGCTCTTGGAATAGATCAAAATATCATCTATGAACACGATCACGAACTTATCCAAGTATGGTCTACACACTCGGTTCATAAGATCCATGAAAACAGCAGGTGCATTGGTTAGTCCAAATGGCATAACCAAAAATTCATAGTGACCATACCGAGTTTGAAAGGCGGTTTTAGGGATGTCATCCTCATGTATACGCAACTGATGATAACCGGAACGAAGGTCGATCTTAGAAAACCAAACCAAACCTTGAAGTTGATCAAAGAGGTCATCGATACGAGGCAAAGGGTATCGATTCTTGATGGTGAGTTTATTGAGTTCGCGATAATCAATGCACATACAGAATGAACCGTCCTTATTTTTAACGAAAAGAACCGGTGCACCCCAAGGAGAGTGACTTGGACGAATAAAACCCTTATCAGATAATTCTTGAAGTTGGCTTGCGAGTTCTTGCATTTCAGAAGGTGCAAGACGATAAGGAGATTTTGCAATTGGATTTGCACCGGGCACAAGATCAATACGAAACTCGACTTGTCGAACCGGTGGAACTCCCGGCAGGTCCTCGGGAAAAACTTCAGGATAGCCGCGAATGATTGGAATATCTTCAACATTTTTGCCCTTTTCTTTCTTTTCCACAACATGGGCCAGAAAGGCTACGTATTTCTTACGTAGGTATTTTTAAGCCTTCGTGCAAGACATAAGTTTAAGACCACTACTAGATGTCTTTCCAAAGATTCTTAGAGTTTCACCCGACGATAGTGGAATAAGAATGAGCTTTTTAAAACAAACGATCTCAGCTCGATGAGTGGCTAACTAGTCCATGCCTATGATAACATCAAAGCTTCCAAGATGCATGGGAATAAGATCAATTGGGAAAATGTGATCCATAAGGTTAACAGTACATCCAATTATAATAGAGTTAATATCAATTGAGTTGCCGTCAGCCACTTCCACGTTAAATGGTCTGTCTAGTTTAGTTCTTAGCCTACCAAGTAATGGTTCAAATTCATGTGACACAAAGCTCCTATCAGCACCAGAATCAAATAACAAAGAAGCATAACAATTATTGACCAGGAACGTACCATTCACAACGTCTTGATTAGCTTGAGCTACTTGATCATTGAGTTGAAAGGTCCTAGCTCGTGCAACCCTTTGATTATTGCCCTCAAGCCTTGGGCATTGGTTTCTAAGATGATTAGGGTCGCCACATTCATAGCAAACACTTCCATTGACTTGTGCAGGATTGGCAGGTGCAAGTTGTTGTTGATTCACACGTTGGACTTGTTGACCTTGTTGGCCATGTGGCCCATTTCGACAGTAGTTTGCAAAATGGCCATACATTCCACAGTTCGTGCAAATTATGCAAGGTCGAGTAGTGGGGTGATGATATCTGCAAGTGTTGTAGAGTGGACTTGCCCCCACATATGGTTTGGTATTTGGCTTTGGGGCTTGTTGAATTTGGGGCACAGTAGGGGTCACCATAGCAAAATTTTGACACTTTCGCTTACGGTTGTTGAACTTTGAAGTGTTTGAGGTTCCAGCTTTGACCTCTTTTGAGAGTACATTAGTGGTTGACTTGGATTCAACCTTCTTGGCACCCTTCCTTATCAAAGTACCAGCCTTAACATGATTATCAGTTAAGGTTGCAGCTAGTCTGATTACATCTTCAAGAGTGGTAGGCTTGCTACCAAAAGCAGTATCTTGAATTTGCATAGGAAGGCCACCAATGTACTTTTCAATGGCCCGGGATAAAGGAGTGACTAAGTGTGGCACAAGTAGACTAAGTTCATGAAAGCGGGTCGTATAAGCAAGGTTTTTCCCCACTGTCTTGCTTGAGCTCCCAGAATTCCGCTTCAAGCTTCCTCATTTCGTTGTGAGGACAAAATTCATCAGTCATAAGTTGCTTGACCTCAGTCCAGGTCAAAGCAAGTGCAGCATCCGAACCCTTAGTTCGTTTCTCACTATTCCATCAAGTGAGTGCCCTTTTTTGAAAGACACTAGTGGCATACCGAACCTTAAGGTTCTCAGGACAATCAGAATGGATAAAGGTGCTTTCTATACTTTCAAACCATTGGAGCAATCCAGTTGCTCCTTCAATGCCAATGAACTTAGCAGGGTTACATGAATTGAAATGTTTGAAAGTGCAAGTTGGATTTGCACTCCCACTATTCCCATTGTTTTGAACTGGGTTCGTATTCGCAGCTTGGTTGAGCTGGGTCACCAAAGTTGGTAGCACAACAGCCACTTGTTGAGAAATGACCGATGGCGGAAACATCAGGGTGACACGAAGTGTAGATTGTTCATAGCTTATGGTATAAAGATGTAAATAATCATAAATAATCATTCAATGCAATTAAATCAATCATTCATTACAAATTCAAATAAATTCAAACCTAGCTATTACATCATTTCAAGTTCAAATTCAAATTCAAATACATAATTCAAATAAATAAATCTAAAGCCAAGCTCATATGAATGCTAGTTTCCATTTCCACCTGAAACATGTTAAAATCAAGTGTCAACTCAAAGAGTTGGTGAGTCTCATAGGTTTTAACACTCACACCAAAAGATTAAATAAAAATGCTATAGATAATAGTTGGTGAGTCTCATAGGTTTTAACACTCACACCAAAAGATTAAATAAAAATGCTATAGATAATGTTTTATGTGAACTCTAAGCATAATGAACATGGTCACGAATGAACTAGCAAGTAAAGCATATCATCAAGTTAACAAATGATGTTTGACCTAAGTTTAGCATCACTAAAATGCTTAAATAGCAAACTATCACCACGAGCTTCCCCAAAAAGGGTAAATCAAACATTGGTGGGATGGTCAGTCCAATAGATCTATCATAGTCACTAGAATGGATATGATCAATGCATATGCTTGGATAAAGTTCACTAACTAAAAGGTCATTAGCTAAGTTCACATATAAATGAAATAAATGAGTTACATGTTTCGCCCCTAAATCAAAAATAGTAAAAGAGTGGCTATGAAGACTCACCTCAATGTACGAGTAGCAAGCTTTGCAATGATTTTCAAATATAGCTCAAATATGTCCAACAAATTCAAAGTTCACCTATGTAGTTCATTAGGCATATGTTAACATATCTATGGCTTTCTATGGATTTTCTAAGTTCAAAACGGATCAACGGGTTCGATTTGTTTTGAATAAACACCAATAGATTTGTTATGATTTAAATGAAAATAGTAAAAATTTTTATTTAAAAGTTTAGAATTTAATTATTGTATGTTTAAACAAAAATTATCAAAGTTCTTGTTTCACTAATCATTAAATAACTATTAAAAGAATTTTATAAATCAATTATTAAGTTTATTAATTTCTCATGAAATATAAGAAAATAATTTAGTTAGATGCCAATTATAAAATTTTGTTTTTTAAAGTTTGTGATTAATTAAAAATTAATCACATATTATGATTAGAACATATGTAAATATTATGTTTATAACATTTATAAATAAGTAAGAATAAATAAATAAATAAGTAAGAATAAATAAATAAATAAATGAGATAAAGAGTTATAAATAAATAAATTTATAAAACTTATTTATTTATTTATGTAAATTTATAAAACTTATTAAGTTATTTTATTTTTACTATCATGTAAATGAATAAATAAGTAAGAATAAATAAATAATTAAATAATTAAATAATTAAATAAATGAAATAAAGAGTTATAATTATTAATCATTTATTTAAAAATTAATTACATAACACATTTTTTATACAGAATATATATTTTTACAGATTAATATTTTATATAAAAGAAATATTTTCTATGAAATTTGTGACAATCCGGCTTTTCCGGATTAACCCCGTTAATCGAAATTTAACATAAATGTTATGAAATTGTAAAATGTCAAAGTTGAGTGATTAGAATTGAACAAATCGAGATGGAAATACTTCAAATTATAATGATTTAATTTGTAATTAGTTAAAGAACACAATTTTGACTTTTGAAGTCAAAATTCGTCCATTAACACATGAGGAAATTCGAATTTCACATTAATACACGGTTACAAATCGAATTAAACACTCATGATCAGCACATTGATGAGTATAATCATTACTCAGCCGTTATTAGATCATTAACATTGAATTTAACATGAAATAAATCTAAAAACTTGAAACTGTAGTTATTCACTACCAACACCTTAAAATTCGACTTCAATATACCAATTTGAACTCCCACAGAGTATAATCGGCATCCTCAGAACCTTTTACACACAACAATTCAACCGCTGAACATTCGGGGAGACGAATTGGAACGGGGGGTAGCCGAATTTGAGCTTATATGCGATCTCCTTCAATCGGGCATCAAAACAGGTAACAATCAATGCTTACACAACCTAAAACCTTCGATTAAACAAAGACCCATACTAATTCGAAGTGATAATCACGAATTATAAGGGTTCGACCATTAGGGTTCATGCTATGAACGGATTTGGGGGTTTTAAGGCAAACGGGATCAAAAATAAAATTAAACTACATAGAAAGTTTCAGAGAGTCTCGATCAAGCAAAACCACAAACTAATTTCTTGTAACAACATCGATTTGATAAAATCTAATTCTAGGGTTCATCTTAGAAAACGAGTTGGGGGTTTTAATTTAAATGGATTTGATAATCAAATTAAACATCACAGACAGTTTCGGAATGCAGTGTTTAATGATAACCCTATGTCAATTACATCACAGAACTACGGATTGTGTGATTTTGATTTCTAGGGTTCATGAGATAAAACGAATGGGGGTATTTGATATAAACGAGTATAAAAATCAAATTGGATTATACAAAAGAGTTCGAAAATCATTGTTTAAAGAGAACCCCATGGATTTACAGCTTTAGAATATCGAATTTAACAAACTTGAATTGAGAAATTGGGACTTAGGTTCGAATTCGGTCTAGGTATAAAAACCATATGTTTTTGCTGATATTAATCAATTAAACATACACATGTACTCGGTTAGATCCATGGAGCAAAAGCCCTATGGATTGAAGATCGAATTGGTTCAAATCGAGGTCCAATTGGTGGTGTTGGGCTCGGTTAAGGTTAAACAAAGGGGACAGAGCATTCAATACTTAAAAGAATTTATTTCAGAGTCCTAATGCGAAATCTGAAATAGAGAAGCTGTTTTGGATTTGTGTTGTTGGTCCGGGAGGTTCAGAGTTCGAACCCTGCCTCTGCCGGGTTTTTGAATTTAAAAACCATTTAGGTTTTTAATCCGTAACTCACTCGTTCTAACTCCGTTTCGACTTGTTCAAGTTGCGTTGGAACCGTAACGAGATCCCGAACAAAATGAAATAATAAAATTTATATTTTAACCCGAAAATGTAATCGCGTATAATTACGCGTAATTAAATAAAATCATATACGGCTATATGATTTAATTAAACGATTTTAAAAACACACGTACTTATGTATGCACATTTCTAACACTCTCACATACGTGTGTTGACACGTATGTGATTTCAAACACAAAACAACATCCCGAATAACACAAAGTTATTGTTAAAACACAGATTCTTCGTAGAGGATTATCTACGCGACTGCACGTGTGTTTGATCATTCTACTTACATTCACAGGTGCGTACACAACCCCTTTTCTACTTTTATTGTTTTGGGGGAGAAAACATGCACAAACAAACACTTCTAGACACTTATCACTTGCATGAGTTAACTGTTTACTATAAGTGCAAACATAGCATTACAAAGCCTAACATTATCGAACCGTTTAGTTTGCCGTAGTGCAAAGCGTGGTAGTTAAAGATAGATCTATTGGGTTTGACAAACCTCACTTGGTAGATGGGATCTACGCAAGTGTTTAACTGACCAAACAAACATTACTATTGTTTGTGCTAGACAATAGTGGAAAGGCAACCAACATTAAAACAGTCAGCTTCGGTGTCGACCGCTTATGTAAATAGTACAATGACTAGCTATCATGACTATGCAATGTGTGTTATGTGATCAATAAACATGTGATTTCAAACAGTTGTTTCAAACAGTTATATTTACTTTGATAAACATGTGTGTGCACCAACCTTTGTGTTGACTATACTTGCATGTTTTCTCAGGACGCTAAGGTACGAGATTCAGCAGGCAGGGACTAGGAGATCGAGTCTCATGCATCAATTACATTTCAGTTGTTTTGAATTTGGTTATTTAAAACATTGACATTGTAATTTACAATTGTGGTAAACATGATATTGGCTTGCTTTTACAAACGCTTCCGCAACGTTAAAACTCTGAAATTTTACAACTAAGACCAAAGTTTATGTTCGAAAAGCATATAGAGGTCTTCGCTATGTCTAATGATCTGAGATCCTGGTTTGTCACGTCCCAAACGGTATGATTCCGTTTGTTGAAATTTGGGGGTGTGACAAAATTAGAGTTTAAAAATAGGTTTTAAAAAAAAAGATGGGGCAAAAACCGGTTTTAACCCGGGTGAGATTCGAAACCGTGACCACAGCCCCCAACCTGAATGTGTTTAACCGGTAACAAGAATGCCCTTTAATAAATTTAATATCTACTGAAACGGATTACCCAAATCAGAAATAAGAACAACGAAACCCTAGATCCTATTTCATCCGAATTCGGTTTCTGATGAACTGGATTGCCCCAAAAGCATAGGGCTTTCATTTGTGGTTCCAAACCGAAGCCAAGGAGGTATATATCACTAACCTGTGATTAGAAATTGACTGATTTCGAGTGAGGGGAAGGATGCGACCGAATGATAGACTTGAACTCTTGATTTTTTGTTCTAGAATATTTGTAAAGATGGTTTGAGCACCCAGACAATTTCGTGAGTGTTAAAGGATTGTTTTGGTTCAATAGATTGAGTTTCTATACACGTTTGGCTGAAGTTTGAATTTTCGGTCGAATCTCTTTTATTTGGAAACGATTTATGTATTCATGAGCTGTTAATCGAGACATATATCGATGGAAATCAATTACGTGCTTCGTATCCTTGCCAAAAATGAAGTTGATTAGCTGTATCCGAGCTGGTATCAAATGGATTTTGAATTGGGTCAAATATGGGTCGAAATTGGGTGTTTGGGTCGACTGGATAGAGAAACGGGTAGAGGGGAGAGGCATTTTGGGGTATTGACACTTTCAGTCCTTCCTGCTTTCTCCTTTCAATTTCAGTTTCGAATTTTAACAATTTTCACCCTAAACTTTTATAAATCCTTGTTGTAAGTTGTTAAAATTTTATTCAACTCTATAATCAATATAAATTGATTATATTTTTATAAAAACTTTATTTTAGTGTTATATTACAAATTATAAAATTTTAAAACATATTTGTTTGTATTATTTATTTAGAATTTAATTATGAAGAAAGTTTATAAAAATTTGTAACTAAGATATGTTTATTTATACATGTATGTATATTATTTTATATTTTTTTATTAAAATTTTATCATTAAAATTTTATTTGTTATAAAATTTTTTTCTAAATCTTATATGATTTATTATAACTTTAAATAACCTATTTTGGTTTATATTTCTTTGAATTGTAAACTTATAAGTAAGTTATCATCTATATGTGTATATGTATATTTATTTACCTTTTATTCATTTAAATTGTTTTCTTGTACATACCTATGTATATATATGTTTATGTAAAGAGAAAAAGAATTTCCCAATGACGTCATAATTTCTATATTAAACATAATTGTTTATTACAAATTTCGTAAATGTTACAGTCTCCCCTAATTTTAGGAATTCCGTCCCGAAATTAAGAAGAAACTGTAGAAAATAGATGAGGATACTTGGCTTTCATTTGGTCTTCGCGTTCCCAAGTGAACTAGTGACCATGCTTTGATTCCCAACGGACTTGAACAATAGGAATTCTGCTTCGTTTGAGTTGCTTGACGTGTCGATCTATGATCTCTACCGGCTTCTTAAATTTATAAAGTTTATTAGTTAAAAATTAAATTTGCTCCTTTGTTTAACATACAAATGAATAAATAAATAACACATTTATACTTGATGAAATATAAATATCATTCATAATTTCTATGATTTTTAAAATAGTACAAATGGTTGAAAGGTTGGATTAATTAATTGCCATTTAACAACATCTCTAAATCAGTCAGCCAACCTCTTAACTAGTAAACCCAAAACACATACGGAGTCATTCAAATCTCTTACCCGTTAAAAGATTATTTGCCAAAAGCCACTTGTTTTTCTTTATTTAGAACACCCATCGCTTTAATGTCTTCAACTAGACGATCCAAATTATTATAGGAAGATCCACCTTCGCACACAGACTTCATTGCTAATTCCGCCATATGATTGGCTGAATCTATAAATTCCTCCTTCCTTACAACCATTACTTCATTTACAATCCTTTCTACTTTAGTTCGATCACATGTATCCTTCATATCTATCCCTAATTTCCAAACCACATCGACAAATCTACTATTTACTTGTTGATCAGCAAAAAATGCCCAACTCACCATCGGCACACCCGCAACAACGCTCTCCAGCGTCGAGTTCCACCCATTATGTGTCAGAAAGGCACCTACGGCTGGGTGGGCTAACACCTCTTCTTGTGGAGCCCATCCAACCAGATATCCTCTTTCTTTAGTGCCTTTCTCTAGGTCAATGTGTACTTTGTCCTCGTCATTTTCGCCCAAAACAAGATCTTTCCGAATGACCCACAAAAATGGTTTCTTGCTATTGACTAAACCATGCCAAAACTCAAGAAGCTGGTCCCTTTCTAAAGTGGCTAGGCTTCCAAAGCTCGCATATAGCACAGATTTTGGTGATTGTTGATCAAGCCAATGCAAGCATGTCTTATCTTCCTTGTAAAAACTATTTGAAGATTCGAGAGTGGACAAGGATCGCGATTTTAGATGTGCATGAAGTGGTCCGATTGTGTAGATATTTGGACAATGTTTTCGAATTTGTGAGAGAATAGGCCCTTCAAGGTCGTCAAAGGTGTTAAGAATGAGTGCATGAGCAGCTGTCGACCTGCGTGTTATATTGCTGACTTGGTGAAGTGTATAGTTCTTTATTTCAGAACGACAGAAACTTGGAAGATCACGCCGACGAAGGAATCCTTCCATGCCTTTCACATTCATTATTAGTTCATCCATGTTTGTACCTTCATTTTCACCACAGATAATATAGTTAATATGATTTAAAAAAAGAAAGATTTTGTAAAATTTATATTTCAAAAAGATATTGGTTATCAATTGCTATCCACGATCCTTTCGACAGCAGGGCGTTACTTAATTTGGCAAGCCAACGATCAACCTATTATCATCATCTTGGGTCTAGTGCGGTCCAAAAAGCTCGTGGTTTAGATTCGGCTCGTAACTCGTTCTAGAAAAAGCTTGAATAAAGTTCTGCATGGATAAAGCACGTTTGTACCCAATCCGGCTCGTTTTGTAGCCGAGCCGAGTCCGAGCCAAGGCTGGCTCGGCTTATTTGTTCAACATGCTATTCCAAAATTTAAATATATAGGATTACTTTTAATAATAATTATACTTTGGTGTTGTCTTTGTAATTATGTTGAAAAAAAATAATAAAAAAAATATAAGTAAATGTGATATGAAGCTTACAAGTGACAAACTCATATCCTAAAATCAAAATTATGCAAGAAAACGCCAAAAACGAAACGAAACGTGCCAAGCTGGCTCGGCAAAAAACGAGCCGGGTCTAATCCAAGATTTCAGGCATGGTTTACAATCCTAGCCGAACTGAGCGAGACTCGGTTAAAATCCGAGCCGTGTTCGAGCTACCTTGCTCAGTTCAGCTTGTGAAGAGTCCTACTTGTGTTCATTAGCGATAGGAATGATCGATCAATTTATCTAGTTTGTTACTATTCATCGTATGACCTAGTCAATACGACTTGGACTACGGTCAAACTCAAGCCCATCACGATCGTAAAACTCAGAAACTTGACTTTAGCTGTTGTCATTATTTTCATGCCCAATCTCAATAAATTAGTCCAAACGGGTGATAATACCAAATAACAAAAGCCAGAGCATTTTCAATGGAAATGTTGTTAGTCTTAAATATTAAGTTTTTTTTTAAAAAAAAAAAAATTCGATCTGTTCATATCAGCAACACAAACTTTACATATAAACATTTCACTTGAAATTCAACTATTCTAAACACATAATTGCAGTTGTCATATCGTCAACAATGTGGGATTAACTCACTTGGTAGAGGCATTGCCTATTAAGAAGGAGGTCTTGGGTTCAAATCCAAGCAAAGTGTATTTGGGTGTAATTTAGGAGTAGGACTATTGTTGTTCAAAAATATATATATATATCGTCAACAATGTTTTCCATTTATATTTTATAGCCAAGTTTTTTCTATTAACAAACTTTTATTTTTCATAATGTAATATAATTAATTATGTTTATATATCGACTGATTAAACATAATGAAATATTACATAAGTCATAAATATCTTATATTATTAAATTAAACGTATTCTTGAATTTTATTAAAATTCTTCTATAGTTATAGAGTTTTCTAAAATCTCAAATATTTTTACTACGTGTGAATATTACATTAGTTTATAAAGATACAATTATATATATTTATGAAATTTTCAAACATGTTATAAATTTACCTAGAAATATTAATTGATTAAATGGTTAAGTTTTTTAGTTTAAATGACTCAAAGTCTGCTGCAATACCTAAAAATAATTTTAACATATATTTAAAAAAAATGTTTGATTTATATAACGAACGACTTCATTGGGCCAAGACATTCCCGAGACATATTTAGGCGATGTTCATGCATCATGCTTGTATTTTTTTTTTTTCCTTTTCTCCAGTGGGTTCTTAATAAGGTTCATTATTTGTACTATATGTATTTGGGGTCGGATATTTAAACACCAATTTTTTTTTTTTTGACACCACACCAATCTCAATCAACTCGTATAGGCAGATAATACACGTATAACCTATCTAACAACTAATGATTCAATAATAATCCAAACATTGAAAAAAAAAATTCATTTTACTTATAATACTTATTCTGAATTATAAGGTCAGTGGTCCCACAAATTTTTTTAACATTTTATTAATTATATTTATCTTCTGGAATTTATTTATTTATTTTTATTACTTAATATTTTTTTTTACCATATATAGAAAAAGAACCAAAAATAGTAAAAAAATAAATTTTTTGATTATTTTAGGGAAAATATGTATGTATGATACCTGTAAGAGGAAGTTCACCAGAGCTTATTAGATCCGGGATGCTAAAATAAGCCCAGAAAGCACAAGCACTAATCGTCCGGAAAAATATGACCGGAACTCCGGTACCCTCCGCCGCATCAAGTGAAAAGCCGTTAATCCCATCGGCAATAACACACCTCACCGGAAAATCTAGAATCAGCTTTCTGAGCAACGGTGTGGCTACTTCAGTCAAGCTATCAAACATCAGGCTGAGCTTTTCACCGGTGTCCATGGGGCCTTCGTAGAGCCCCTCGATCACGTGGAACCGGAAGCCCGGGTGAGAGTTAAGGCGCAAGTGGACGGTGGCATAACCGCACAGGCTGCGGTGGTCCTTTGAGGATATTAAAAAGGTGATGTTAAGACCGGCCGGCAGAAGGAGCTCGGTGAGCTTTAACATGGCGTTGACGTGGCCTTGAGCTGGGAGCGGGAAGATAAGAACATGTGGTGTCTGTAGATCCATGAATAAATTACGGACGATGTAATTATCGAAGCAGAAGAAGATAAAAGAGTGCAGCTTGAAATGAAATGGGTGTTTGTTTTGTTTTTAAAGTTATTGTTTCGACGCTTTGGCCAGTGTGGCCTTGATCATTTGCAAAAGTTTTAAAATTTTTTTTAAGGGAGCCTATTGTGGGCATGGGTGTTCATAAACCGACCAAACTTAAGACAATTGGTCGGTTTTAAAAGTTAATGGTGCAATTTATGGTTTAAGTATATTAAAAACCGAGTGGTTTGGTGCGGTTTACAGTTTACATTTTTTTTAAAATGTATAAACCGCATCCACCGTGTGTGTGTATTAGGTTAGTCACCCGTGTATTACACGGATTGGTTAATTAAAAAATTAAAGTAAATTATACAAATCTACCTAATTGATTCCAAATAATGTCACATGACATTCTCATTTTTTTTTCAAAAATAAATGTTTATTTTAAAAAATTAATATAAGACTCACAATTAATGTTATTAATTATATAATTTTTTTACATAAATATAGTAAATTAATACTAATAATTAATAATATGATAATAAATATCATCTATGTTTAATGTTATACACACATATTAAGAGCATTTTTTATAATTTTTTATTTTTTAAATTTTTTTAATATTAAAAACGTATAACTAATATAATTATTTTAATTATGTAAATTAATAAAGACATCAGCAAAAAATTAAATATTTTTTTATTTACAAACACGTGTAATACACGGGTTTATAACTTAGTTAGTAATTAAGATTTAATAATTGCAAATGATTTTTGTCATTAACTTTTTGTTAGTTAAGCTATTGAATAATGTTATTTGATAAAAAGATAGTTAATTTTGCTAAGATCGAATAAAAAAATTTAATATATATAATGTAAACATCCGACTATTTATATATTCGTATGAAATTGGAAATACATATACATGTTAGGCTATTTGGATATAATAATGTTAACATAAATATAAAAATGATAATTTAAAAAATATAAATATGGAATAATAAATACTTAAAAATATAAAGCTAAAAATCATAAATTTATATTTAAAATAGGATTTAAAAATTATGGTTAAGATCTTATGATTTTTTAAGTTTTAATAAAATATTAGAATAAAACATTTATTTTTTTTATATTTAACAGAAGAGAGAGTTATCATTTAGTAGAAAAAATGACGGGGAAAAATTTGAGAGACTGTCTAAACAATTGACATGTGTCGCTACTTTGTTATTATAGTGTGTGTGTGTATATATATGTATGTATACATGTATATATGTATGTGCATGTGTGTATGTATATATATATATATTTATTTATTTAAAAAATTATTGAAAAAAATAAGAGCCTTTTCGTTTGTCTACCAAAATATATTTTATTGTTATTTTTTTAGATATTTTATTGTTATTTTTTTAGATTTTGCTAGCATATTAAAATCTTTATACGGAGCACATTGAATGAAAACACAAGCATGAAACGAAGTTTGAAAGGTATGAGAACCAGAAGAATAAAAATTGTGTTTGACTTTTAAGTTTATTATAAATCATTGTAACTAATCAAAACTTTATCTAATATGTTATCATTCTTTTAAAACTAGTTTTGTTATTTTGATAATGGTGGATTTTTGTATTATGGTTTTCAACTTTGAAATTTGGATTTAAAATGGATTATGGTATTTTGTATTATTATATTATTATTATTATCTGTTTTCTATTGTTTTTTATAAAACCGTGAAACCGCAAAAACCGAGCCGTAAAACCGTGAAACTTTCAATGTCGGTCGGTTTGGTTCCCCAACTTACGTGGTCGGTTTGTTTTGTCATTTTTTAACCACAGATAGTGGTTTGGTTCAGAAATTTCTGCAAAACCAACCGAACCGCACCGCGGACATCCCTAATTATAGGTGTGATTCTTAATTTTGGTGACCATATGAAAGCCAACCATAAAGCTAACATTTGTAATTTAATTTGAGTTTGTGTACTAAATATAGTTACTAGTTAGACTATCCTTCGTCTTCAAACTTAATGAGGATTTATAGCGATCAATTTGGGTTAGGCTAGACAGAAAATCGGTCCATCTGAGTTACCCCGATGCTCGGACCACAAAATACCCATAACCTGTAACACCCTGATCGAAAGCGGAATCATCGGGATGCCATGATGAATGTGCAGATGGTTCATAAGCTTGTGTGCAACTAAAAATGTATCATCACATATCATTTAAAGCATTAAAATTAATTACACTAAAATCATGTTTAGCATAAATCATTTACAACAATTACACAAAAGATGTAGCTAAGTTAACTAAATCATAGTCTCTGCAGATACAGTTGATTTAGCTAAGTTCAAAATATTATGTGACGATACCCAAAATGTCCGTAGAGCTAACCTTCTCTACTTAGCTTCATTTCCTCATATTTTATTTCACAATAACATATAACCAATTATATCTCGAGATACAGACCAATTTTATGTTTCATAGATCCAGGTGGCTTAAACAATGATGATTGCCACAACATTTACTCACTAACACTTTGCTCCAAGTAGAAGAACCCATCTTTCATTTTAACCAAATACAACGATTTAGATATTATTACATATAAAAAAAAAAAAAGTCAAAATGGGATTTATATTAAATATCCCATTAAAATACAATCGAAGCTGCGCACTATATATCAGCAAAAATTCTGTAATTCTTTGAGTCCGTAGCAATAAGCCTCAAGGCAGCAATTGCTGCTGCAAAAGACATAAACCCAAAGAAAATTACATTGAGCCAATGCCATAGTTTCTGTAAAGAAGTGAGCTTGTTCCTCTTGGCCACCAAATACATGTGATTTGCAAGGATAAATGTAAGTGGGAAGGTGCTAATGGCTCCTGTCAGGCTCATGAAGTCTCCAATAAATGGCAGTGCTGCTGCCAGGAAGGTGGTTACCGCTAGATAACCGCCTCTAATCATGATCCTGAATGACAAGTTTTTTAGGGCTAGTGCACTTCCTTTGATTCTGTGTTCTGTGTCAAGATACTCGTACATTGGACTTGCAAAAATCTATAAAAATAAAAGTATAACTAGAATGAAAAAGCAGTCTCTTTATCTCATAGTGGTTTTTCAAATGCTTACAACCCAGCCTAAGGTTAAGTTTTAACTTTAGTATAGTTTTTCCAATTGCATTAAATACATTTATCTACTATAAAATTCAAGACACACGTAAAAAAGTAAGCGGACTTATCCAACCAAACCCAAACCATTGAACCTGTTTCGACTCGTTACCCAATTGAATGTTGCCTACATTCTAGGTCAAACATTCAGGGGGCATGGTCAAAGGCTCAAAGCTGAATTGCATGAAATGAACATATGGATGTTAGGAGATAGAAAGCATACATGCAAAGCAATGACAGTTTGAAGAAAGGCAGCCATATTGGCAAATGTCTTCACCCAAACCGGACCACTAACACTTCTAAGCAAATAAGGAGATGCATCATTTCCATAAGCCCAATAACCCATGAAGACAACAACATATAATGGCAAAACGCCTATTGTAAATTGGAAGTATAAAGCTTTCAACATGTTCCTAACAGCAGGCTGCCTCACTGTAGCCTAGGAAATATCAAAAAATTATAAGCAGATAAAAAGTGTAGTTTTTAATGCATAAAAAGTAAGGATTTTTGGGGAGAAAGGATTCGTTCAAACCAACCTACCTACGTTAGGGGTATTCATTTTCGGATATCCGGCGTTTCGGATAACCGAAAATTTCGGATAGTGATTTTCAATATCTGAATGTGAACTTATATCTAAAAGCGGAAATAAAAAATAAAAAATTTAAAAAATATATTTCGGATATCCGAAAACTATCCGAATATCTTAAAAATTATCCGAAAAATATCCGGATATCCTAAAAATTTATCCGAAAGATATCCGAAAAATTTATCCGAAATATCCGAAAGATATCCGAAAAAAGCATCCAAATATCCGAAAAAACTATTTCGGACATCGGATATCCGAACTATTCGAAAATTTTCAAAATAGATATCCGGATCCGAATTTTTGGATATCCGAACTTCCAGACATCCAATTTTTTCGAATATTTCGGATACAGATTGTTTTGAACACCCCTACCTACCTGTATTTGACACACCAAGTATCTATAATAAAGCAATGATTTTTGGCAAAATAGTGTTTCTTCAACCCAAACGGGCCCAAACCATTTTGACACACCAAATATTTATGGAAAAGTTCGGATTTATTTTAATAAAATTGTTTTGTACAACACAACCCGGATGGACCCGTATTTGGCACACCAAGTACTAGTGATAAAGTTAAACTTTTTTCAAATCGGCCAGCATAGTAACGGATTTTGTGGTTCAACCTGTATCTCTGGGAGCATTCCTGTGTTGAAAGCAAAAACAAGACTTGCAGAAGCACCAATAGTTGTAAAGACCCTGCTTATCTCTGACCCCGGGATGCCATAGTCTCTAGGGGGAGCACGAATCCCTTTAAAGATCATATGAAATGATTCAAGAACATACATTCATTTTATGTTGTGTAAATGAGACCCAAAAATAAAATGTTGTTGATGGAATAGGAAATTATACCGTCACGAAGAGACATGGCAAATGCTACAACGATATATACAAGACTAAAAAAGGTTGAAAATCCTAGCCAAATTCTTAAGGCTGAAAGATGAGGGATACAAATTGCAAATAGACCACAAACAAAGCCTGCCATTGCAATAAAATATGGGAGCTTCATGGCATTGTCATCCCTGAAGAGTATATAAGTAGCCTACAAGATTAAACCAAAACTGTAAAAAACTATAGTTTGTTGATCAAGATTCAAATGAAAAAGATAGCTTTTACTTTTATAAAATAGTATACAAGAGCCAAGTAAAACATATTTTCATAAAATATTTTGTTAATTAATTCCTACATTTGTTAATTTGATGCACAATTTAAATGAAGTGTTTTGATGATTTGTCAAATGTATAGACTCTAAAATATCAGGCATTGAAAACCAGATAGACAAATTGTTATGGATCAGAACCACAAGTTATAGAGCTTGTCCCACATAGGTTTTATAGTCAATTAAAGTGGGGTTTATAGGCCAAATAGGATCTTTCACCCACCATACTTTTCTTTTAGGTTAAATTATACTATTTGGTCTAAAAAGTGACATTAGAGCCAACTCAGAGTGGTGACTCACATAGTGGTGGCATGGAAGGAGCTAGTCGTGACCAATGAGGATGTTGGCCTTTTAAGGAGGATTGATTGTTACATATTGAAATCATTGCAAGGTATGAGACTTGTCCCAAATCAGTTGTATGGGTAATTGATGGATCAAATGGCCTTTTAAGTTCTTTTGTTTGGTCTATAGCACAAATCTTCAATGCCAAACATGAGTGGGTAGGTAACGGGTCACAAATGGATCCATGTTTAAATGGGTAATTTTAATTATGGCCAGACATGGAGGCCAATTATCATGTTTTGTCATTTTGAGAATATTTTTATAAAAAGTCAAAATGTTGATTATGATTAAAGTAAACACCAACACAAATATACAATAACATAATGATTTAGAAGGTTGAATGCATTTATAATAGACTTTATGCAACCTCCAACATGTTCGACCCGATTTCACTTAACGCATGTCTGAGATAAAAACAAAACCCAAATTGACCCATATAACAAAGCCTAAACTATGGGGGTTGATTGATGGTACCTTAAGAGATTGACCACCCAAAATGACATAGCCGGCATTGATCAAGAAAAGATTTACATATTGCAACACCCACGTAAGAGAATAAGCTTTCCGGCCTGCAATTGTTCAGAAAGCCTCAATTTTCTTTCTAAATTTAGCATCAAATCACTAACATAAACACACACACACATATTCACACACATATGACTCAAGATTCTATCTAATCATTTCTTCGTTACCATATATGAATCCAGCAAGATCTCTGTATCTGATATGCCTCTTCCCACCAAATTCATGGAGCTTCGCAATAAGCGTATTCGCATAGAGTGATATTGCGGTGGCTAAAACTAAACCCACCACACCGCCTACCCAACCAAGTGGAACCATGACTGCTCCCGAATACCCAAGCACATAAGCACTATTAAGACCAGTTGTAAGAACAAAACCTACCTGAAACCATGAATCTGCATCATTTACAACAATTGGATGGTTAAATCTCCATAAAAGTTGCAAAATTCACATGGGTTTGAATCAAAACATAAAATCACTTTAAATCTGAACTCAATCTGCAACTACTTGTTTAACAAAAAGGGCTGTAAATTGATTAACAACTGAACACAACAGAAACAAAATTTACTTGAAACCATGAATCATTTACAACAATTGGCTAGTTAAATCCCATTGAAGTTGCAAAATTCAGACGGGTTTGAATCAAAACATCAAATCACTAAAAAAATCTTAACTCAATATAAAACTTTGTTATAAAAGCTGTCAATTGATGAACAACTGAACAGAACAGAATTTGAACCTACATATGCTACTGTAAACACATCAAAATCAGTAAAAAATAAACTAACCGCTGCTAATCTGATGAGCAGTTTCGGGTAATTCAATAGCTAATTGTTCATCTGAGTAGAACTTAGAGGGATGAGTTGAAGCGCCATCATCCCGATGGCCCTCCAATCGATTTACAGAAGAAGAATCTCCTCGTTCCTCTTCGATTGAAAAGAGATATGCCCTCTCTTCATCTTCCAAATTCGCTACGTTTTGCCAGGAAGCCAGCGGTGTATATTTATATATAACTATATGACTATTCTCCTTCCCTCCCTCACACGCACACACTGTGTGTGTGAACTTGTGAATGCACACAAGAAATTCAATGGGTTGATGCAGAAAATTTGGTGCTGCAAATTGGAGATTGGGGACTTGGATGTTGATTTATTGTTAATTGTAAATACGTTGATGAATTAACAACAGATTTAATGGAATCTGTGATATATGATATGGGTTCTAACTGGGATCGATCATAATTAGAAACGAACTAAAATCAGAGGGAGAATTGAATCTCTGAATAGTCGTTGACGTGTAGCGATTGGGTACCATATTTAATTATTTATTCTTCTCACCACCAATGTTTTCATAACAAGGCGTCGAACCCGACGTTTACTGGTTTATTGGTTGAACCGGTCAGATCGGTTGGACCGGATTAAAAAAACGGAATGATTTTGAAAATATTTAATGTTTTTAAATCAAATAAGTTTTGTTTAATTGTATGTTAGTTTAAATAATAATGTTTTTTTTCTTGAAATCTTGTCCCACATAGGTGAGATAACAAATAAAGAAATTATTCACTTCTTTATATAAAGAATGAAGAGAAGCACAAGTTTGTATGAAAAAAGTTGTCCCACATTGGTGAGATACAATGTGTTCAGAATCGGACCGGATGTTGAACTGGACGTCTTACTGGTTACTAGTCGGACCGGTTGGACTGGTTAGACCGGATTCACGAACCGGGTGACATAATAAATATATAAAAAATTTCAAAAAAATTATATAATTATAATCACATTTAAACAAACATAATTACAATTCACACAAACATAATCATTTTTTAAAAAAATACAAGATTTGATTGTAATGTTATATTTTTTGGATTTTTGTTTAAAAAAAAATTGTTTCTCATCCCACATAGGTTCACATATCTTTCCCTTCCTAACTTTTCATCCCACATTGGTGAGAGTACAAGAAAAAACTTCATCCCCTCTCTATAAAAAGAAGAAAGGAGGGCACCATTTGAATGAAAAAGCTACCATTTCACCCCCTTGTTTGGTTTTAATGGTTTATTTTTTAGATTTTAGTTTTTTTTAAAAAAAACTAAAACCGGTCCGACCAGTGGTCCGGTTCTTGGTCCGACCGGTCACCCGGATGGGCCAGCTGGTTCTCTTTCGAGCTGTTCGCCTGCTTATTTTGGGCCGGTTTAGTGGCCGGTTCCCGGTCCGACCGGTTGGTCTGATCCGGTTCAAACAACATTGGTAAAATAACAAATAAAGGGGTTCCTACCTCTCTATATAAAGAAAAAATAAGAGTACAAATTTGTATGAAAATAGTTGTCCCACATGGTGATATAATAAAAGAAGAGGTTCCACCTCTCTATAAAAAGAAAAAAGAAAGAGGAGTAGTAGTTTTCTAACAAAAAACTCCGGTCTGATCGTTTCTACCGGTTCCGGTCCAACCGCCGAACCGTTTTGGCCGGACGGTTCCTATCATGGCGGTTCTTCTAACTTTTTTGGGCCGGTTTATTAGATTTTTCCGAAGCCAATCAATGCGAATGATTGAAAGCCTATTACACTAGCGTGAGCGTTCAAGTGAACACTAACCCGGCATTCACAATAAAGACTAATAAAATGAGTGAAGCTGACAAATTTTTTCTCAAAGCAGTTTCCGCTATTTTAAGAGTTTGCTGAGCTTCTTGTGGATCAATGTCGCTACTTTTCTCTGCATCATTTAATAAAATAGTGATTTCATTATTACCTATTCTAGCAAAACCATCCATCAGAGCCATCATAAAAAATCTCGTAGAATCGAGAATGAAGTTCTCATTCTGTACATGTCAGATCATGAATTAGTTGCTGCATCAAATTTATAAAAAAATCCCAACTGTTTCCATTTTTGGAATGAGATATTTATGAAATCTCCATGAACCTTATTACATGTTATTTACATGAGGTTCTTCTTTCTTATTCTTAAGAAAGTACCCGAGAAGACTTAGTTGATACATGATTTAGGTTTCAACTTTCGTTTCCTTTTTGTTTGTTTCTTGACCCAATTCTTATTATTCGTCTATAAGTTGAGTTGAAAAATAATCCAAGAATGCATTCGCTGATTGCAAACGCGGTATGCATAGATGTTGCAGATGATTAATCAATTTCTTTTCATAAAGTTGCGACTTTATCCTTGTTACTGTTGTCTATAATGATATCTTAATCAAAAACTTGCAGTTGTTATTTTTGTTTCTCTCATATTTTGTAAAAAATGACTTCTCCAGACCTTTTGGATCTTATAAAACCCTTTCTGACTTTAGATTGATACAAAAACTACTTTTTGTGCAACCTAGTATATTTCAGATATCAATGAAAAGTTCTTAGATGGAGCTACTTCATGTTTTCTAGATAGAATATGGGTATATTGGGATATAGAATTATTTTGTAATAAATGTACAGGAAAACCCTCTTTAGATTTGCCCAAGATCTTTGGAATACATTTATTTCTTGCAGGTGTGGCTTGCTTTGGTTTTAGTGCATTTCATGTAACAGGCTTGTATATACGTTACCTTTCGAGAATCTCACGAGCTGGACTTGAACCACCAAAGTCTCCCTTCATGACATGAGACGTCCCATAATCACAAAGGGTCAAAACCCTTTATAAAGAGAGCTCTAAGCTCCATGCACCGAAGGAGTTGAACTACGTTCAACGAATCCCTATTCCTTTCTAGGGACCCTTATAGGCTGTCTCATCATATATATATCAATAATATGATGAGGCACCATGCATGGTAGTTCACATGAAACAGATCGCATTTGATATTAATATATACTTTACGATTTATTTGTTTGTCGTAAAAAAAAAACTTTTTGAATTTCGAAATGTTGGTTTAATTTGCGTTTAATTTTACGTCTAGACTAGAGTCGTAAAGTGTAAACTTCAAAAGATTTTAAATCACGTTGTTTTTTATTTGAATTTTTTTTTGGATATAGGGAAAGCTGTCAAGAGTGATCCCATGTTCTATGCTTTTGAAAGTATAATTAAAAAAAAAAAATCAGTTTTTGTTTCTGTGTTTATTTTGTTCTGATAGAATGAATGTGAAGTAGACCATTTATTTTATTGGAAAAAAAGTTTGACTTGTATTCACTTAATCCTCATACTTTACTAAAAAATAGGTATGTTTTGTTTTTGTTTTTATTCACGTATGAGATTAATTACAAATTTATATGCGTGTATACAAGTAGCAATTTTCGCCCAAATCAAAATAAATAAGTTGGTTTAGGTAAACAGTTGTTGTATAATGGGTTGAAATAAATAACATTATAACATAGAATCGGTTGAGATGAGTAACACTTTAACATAATAAGGTCAATATAGGTAACCTGAAAACTATATGAATGTAATGTGCTTAATAACATATGTGATGAGAATATCATTAAAAATTATCCTGATAAACTATTTGTTTAGTTATAACACATTTTTGCTTAAACCAAATTATTTTTTTCTAAGACCAATCCATTTGACCCAGACTAACTTTGCTTTAAACCTGTTTTGACTCACATCCATTCTGACCTGAACCTGTTTTAACTCGTTACCCAACCCACCTACTTATTCCAGGCATATACATATCCATGCATGATCTAGACACATTTAATGGCTAAACACACCACATCTAAAAACCGGCACAAACTCTGGTCCTCTTTACCTAACTCGTTTTAAAAAAATAAATATTAATTCATAACCAGGAAGCATTGGCCGCGCGTTGCGGCGGGAGCATAGTTATTGCTTTATTAAAAATTTGATTCTTGTTTATAATTAAGTAGTTATATTATTTAGAACTAAAGATATGTATACTAACATGGGTAAATGGGTATTAATGATCTTGAGGATCTCATTTGCAACAGTACACGATATGTAGTATTATGTAGGCAATTTCAACCTATTTCAAGTCTTTGGATGGCAAGCAAAGGTTGCTGTTGGACTGTTGGAGAGCTGAATATGTAAACAACACGTCTTTTTTTGGAAACAAATTAAGAACATAAAGTAAGAAATGTTGGAGCTGTAGCCATAGATGTTACCTGCGCTGTTATCGTATCTAACAAATTCCGATGTTCATGTTTATTGCTGCAAGTAAAAGGTTAGAATGCCAAAAAGAAAAGGTTTACAACAATATAAATATAAGCTAAGAGGACTAGGATGCTAGGATGGAGTCCATGTATCAGTTTTGTCTCTTAGGTCATTTGAGAATATTTAAACAATTGCCTTGTTATGTAATGATAATGTTTTAATTTAAGCTTTATTGTTTTGAAAATGTTTTAATTTAAGCTTCCGCAACTTATGTTTACAACGTTGTTTTGACAACTTAAACTTTTACTTCCGCAACTCTGATTTTATAAACTGTCTTGTTCAAGCATTTGGATGTACATATGCAACCAGACATGTAGGTCTCGCAACTGTATGACCGGAGACTGCGATCCTGGCAGCCACACGTCGCGCCCTCAGGAAGGCCGGGGTGCGACAGATTGGTATTAGAGACTCGGTTATTGCGAATTAGGTTTGCATTTAGTGAACTTAGTCTATTACCACTAGTCTCCACACACATAGAATGTTAGTATCAATAGTACTAATCCACATAATCATTTATTATTCGCATACATGATAGTACACATACATTTACTACGCGCATTCTAGATATGGCATCATCACCGTATGTGTTTGCACACAATGTGGAGGAGCCGATAGCTCCAGCATTACCGCATCACCACTTCCAGTGACAGTAGAGACGCCTGATCAGCATCCCCTATCATCAGATGATCCCGTGAAGGAGTCACCTAACGGTGCATCACCCATACTAGAACCACCCGAGCCCAAGAGGCAGTGTCTTGGGTCACCTCAAGCGTACACCCCACCCAACCCAACCAATCAAAACTCAGGAGCCTATGGCAGGCAAATACCCCAAGTGCAACAAATGCAATTTACATCATGCCTTGGGACAATGTGGCTCCATCCGATGCCAACGATGTGGCAAAGGAGGACACCTCGCTAAAGATTACAGAGGCGGGATACTAGCAAAAATGCCACAGCCACAACAACTTGGTTGACGAACATAGTTTATGCGCCGCTAATGTAGCGGCTTGTCGAGCATTTGACAAACTCACATCATCCATTTCAAATGGGATTTGTCCTGTGGACACACGAGCAATCCAACCCGTAGGATTTCCTTTTCCTCTTCCCATTCTGACTTCTGTAGGTTTCCCGGTAATAGGGAGATCCGCGAGAACTCTTACCCGTATCTTACCATTTATTCGGAATTGTCCGCTCATAGTACGATGGAATTGCCCAATTCTAGCTCGACGCGCTGCTTCAATGGCTCGATAGTAAACCTCATCAAACATGTGACCTATAATCCATCAGTCTAGCTAGGACATCTTTTGATATATAGGCTTTTATAGTTCTTTAGACCATCCATAGTTCGTATAGTTCTTTAGTTCTTTGGCACATGTTATCTTTGAGCATTTCCCAGTTACACCCTTGAAACAGTTCTTTGAAAATAGATCGTTAGTTCTTTGACAACACACTCTTGAAATAGTTCTTTGAAAATAGGTCGTTAGTTCTTTGACAACACACTCTTGAAATAGTTCTTTGAAAATAGATCGTTAGTTCTTTGACAACACACTCTTGAAATAGTTCTTTGAAAATAGGTCGTTAGTTCTTTGACAACACACTCTTGAAATAGTTCTTTGAAAATAGATCGTTAGTTCTTTGAAAATAGATCTTTGAAAATAGTTCTTTGTTTAAGGTCTTTAGTTCTTTGAAAATAGTTCTTTGATACATAACAGTTACCTAAACAGGAGTCTAAGATAACAGTTATACATGTAACCATATAAAAACATTCAAGTAAACAATTTACATAAAACAGTTTACACATGCTTCTCAGCCCCGCGTTTTAAAACAAAAATGTTAGAAAAGGGGGCAATGAACTCACCTTGTAGTTGTGGGGTTGACTTAGCTTAAACGAAAGAATGCACGCGCTCTGAGTTGTAATTGAGTTTGTTTTCACGATCCTGTATTGATTTCACGTTGTTGTAACTTGTAAGTATAAGTTTGTAGGGTTTTGTGTGTGTAGGTGTAGGTGTAGGTGTTAGCCCTAAAGTTGGTTAACACGCGTAAGACTTGGTCATGATCCCCGTTCGGTCCCGTATATTTGATTTAAGTCAAAGACATTATAAGTTATCATCTTGACATTAGTTATAAGCCATTTGCTTTGATAAAAGACTTAGTGCTTATTTTCCAATTCTACTTTGTTGATCTTGTACATGTTGAACATTTATTGCATAATTAAGAATTAATTAAGCAAACATTCTTTTGACATATCTTGTTTTGATCTTATGAAATGTATTAAACCCATGTGGGCCTAAAATGGAATGTGGACCGAACAATGTGACCAAGTTACTTGTTGGGCCTTCGTGTAACAAGTTGGGTCTTGGGCCCAAATCTATGGGCCTTGGAATAACCTTAAACAATTGAGAGTTGTGAGGCCTATTGGAATGTGTGGGCCAATGATATGGGCTGTTGAAATACAAGGGCCCGGCCAAATGTTACAAGGCTTAGAAATCAAGTGTCCTTGTGGGCCTCTATTGGGCCATGAGGGTGTTGTTGGGCCAGAGGTGGGCCCAGGAAAGAATTGTTGGGCCTGAAGTTATAATGGGTTGTAGGAACCATAATTGGGCCAGAAGTAGACTATTGGCCAAGTCAACTGCAAAGTGGCTCCAAAGGCTCGACACATGACTGGAAATTTAGATCTTATGACAAATATCAAGCGCACTAATGGTGGATTTGTTAAATTTGCTAGAAACACTGGAGGGTATATCCCAAAAGAGGGAGTGTTATCCAATGGGAGAATAAGCTTTGAACATGTCAGCTTTGTGGAACAACTCAAACATAATTTGTTGAGTGCTTCACAAGTATGTTATAAAGAATATTCTGTCATTTTTGATAACAAAGCATGCTACATACTGAATCCCGGTGTGATGATACCTGAAGATTGGATTGTGTTTATAGCTCCTAGACACAACAACACATATCAATCGGATATGTCTTCTGCTACATCATCTTCTCAAATTACATGTTTCTTCTCTAAAGCTACTGAAAAAGATTCAATTTCTTGGCACAGACGGATGGGACATGTTCATTTACGTAAAATGAATTTTTTTGATCAGAAATGGTCTTGTCAAAGGTGTTACATCTCAGTATTTTGTGATGACTGACCACTGTATCTCTTGTAAAAAGGGGAAATAACGTCAGCAATCACATAAGCGTAAAGTTGAAAATTCCATCAACACTCCTCTAACTATGTTACATATGGATCTTTTTGGTTAAGTGTCAATTAAGAGTGTAGGTGGAAGATCTTTTTCATTAGTGGTTCCTAATGATTTTCCATATTTTCTTGGGTTTTCTTTTTAGCTGCTAAATCGGAGACTCCAGAAATTTTGAAGAATCTGATTATCAAGATAGAGAATGAATTTTCTACACAAGTTAAGTTTTTGAGGAGTGATAATGGTGCTGAATTCAAAAATCATAATTTGGAAATTGTTCTGCATTCAAAAGGGTATTTCTCATCAGTTTAGTGCTTCTTATACCCCCTCAAAAAAATGGTGTTGCAGAGCAGAAGAATCGTACTTTGATCGAAATTGCAAGAACAATGCTTGCAGATTCTCATCTTCCGATTACTTTTTAGGCTAAAGCGGTTAATACTGGATGTTATACATTAAACCGCGTTCTAACTATCAAGAAGCATGGCAAGACTTCGTATCAATTGCTTAAAGGCAGAAAGCCCAATCTTGCTCATTTGGAACCTTTTGGAGCTACATATACTTATTTGAAGATGACTTCTCCAAAATTTGAGCCTAAGGTGGTGGAAGGAATATTTTTGGGATATTCAGCTAACTCTTTGAACAAAAGAGTTCTTAATTTGGCAACAAGAGTGATTAAAGAACCATACGAAGTCACTGTATGCCGATTCACCGAAACGTTACCTGGAAGTGGTCCAGACTGGCTGTTTGATTATGAATCAGTCTTTGACTATTTTCATAACTTGTTTCCTTCATCTTTGAATAATTTAGTTGAATCTTTAAGTAATACTATTAACATTCATGGCTCCTTATTTCCAAGATTTATTGTAGAATCTCCAGAAGGAAGTTCTTCTGTACTCCATGACAATTCTTCTTCTTCATTTGTTCCTGAACAAGGTGAAGGTTTTGAAGAGTTACATCCTGAAGATGAATTTCTTGATTTAATTAATGATCCATCTATTATTATTGAATCTGAAATTCAGGGGGAGATTTTACCAATAGAAGATAATCATAATACAAATCTTGAAGATGAGATAGTTGTGGAAGAGATTGCGACTCATAGAGTTAATATAAATCATCCAACTGAAAATATCATTGGTGATTTAAATTTAGGAGTCAAAACAAGGAGTCAGGATGTTCAAGATGAAGGAGATGAGGTTTTATTGTCAAGTATTCAGGAGACAATGAATTCATGCTTATACTCATGCTTTATAAGTCAGATAGAGCCAAAGAATGTTAAAGAACCATTGAAGGATTCTTCCTAGATAACAACCATGGAAGAAGAGTCGAGCCAATTTGAGAAATTAGGAGTTTGGAAGTTAGTGGATTGTTCTGAAGATGTCATTCCCATAGGTACCAGATGGGTGTATAAATGTAAAAAGGATGATAAGGGCATAATTGTAAGGAACAAAGCTACACTTTTTGTCCAAGGTTTTAATCAACAGGCGGGCATTGATTATGATGAAGTATATGCTCCTGTTGCAATAATTGAAGCTATCAGATTGTTCCTTGCTTATGCCAGCTTCAAAAGTTCTAAGTATTTGTGCCCTTTTATATGGCAAAGTGAAAGAAGAAGTATATGTTGTTCAACCACCTGGGATTGAAGATCCTAATAATCCTACAAAGTGTTATCATCTTGATAAGGTTTTATATGGATTACATCAAGCACCTAAGGCGTGGTATGAAACATTGTCAACTCATCTATTGGACAATGGATTTTCAAGGGGAAATATTGATAATACTATGTTTATCTTGAAGAAGGATGATGATATTCTGATCGTGCAAATATATGTGGATGATATTATCTTAGGAGCTACAAATGAACAATTATGCAAGGATTTTGAAGCAGTCATGAAGCAGAAATTTGAAATGAGTGCTATGGGAGAACTATCTTTCTTTCTGGGAATAAAAGTGGATCAGAAGAAGGATGGATTGCTCATACATCACATATGATATGTACATGACATCTTGAACAAGTTCAAGATGAATGATTGTACATCAATTTCTATTCCTTTTGTACTCATCATAATTTAGGGAATGGTGAGAATGGTATAGATGTTGATCAACATCTATATCGTTCAATGATTGGTTCCCTAATGTATTTAACTGATTCCAGACCTGACATCATGTTTGCTGTTTGTTTGTGATCCAGGTTTCAAGCAAAACCTAAGGATTCACATATCAAAGAAGTGAAGGGAATTTTTCGCTATCTGAAGGGAAAACCAAGTCTTGGACTTTGGTACCCTTATGATGATAGTATGAATTTTATTGATTTTTCAGGTTCTGACTATGGTGGCTGTAACCTTGACAGGAAGTCAACAACACGGGGTTATTAATGCTTTGGCAATAAACTGGTAACCTAGCAATGTAAGAAGCAACTTACTATATCCATCTCTACATGTGAGGCTGAGTATGTTGCTGCTTGAAGTTGTTGTTCACAAGTTTTGTGGATTCAACAACAAATGTGAGATTATGGTTTAAAATTTACAACCCCTATTTTTGTTGATAATACAACTGCAATAGCCATTCCTGAGAATCCTGTTTCACATAAGAGAACAAAACGCATTGATATCTGGCATCATTTTATTCGAGATTGTTTAGAGAAAAAGTTAATCCAACTTTTGAAAATTAATACAGTTGACAACATTGCTGACATTTTCACAAAAGTTTTTGATTCAGCTCGTTTTTCTTCTTTTGTAAAAGGACTCGGGATGATCCATTTTGATTAAATTTTTTGTTTTTATCTTTCAAGTTTGATTTTTAGAAATTTTAGAAAAATATATAATTTTTGAAAATTGCATTCAGAGTTTATAAAAAATGATAGTAATTTGACTTATTTGAATTAAAATTTTCTAAGTGAATAAAATTTTAATTTGTCAAAATTTATACTTGCAAATTTGATAACATTCAATTTGTGTGTCAAAGAATCTAAGTAATATTTGATTCAGTTGAACTTTTTAATTTGAAAATAGGATAAAATTTGATACTTTAATTTGGATGATACTAAGCAACAAATTAAATAAATTTCATGGTTTAATGAGTTATCTATCTTGTAATAGATTTGCACTAACTTATTTCAACAAAATTGGATTGAGAGTTGATTTGTATATATACATATTATCCCATCAATGATCTTTTAAAAACATATACTGAATTTCCTCTGTTATATGTCAATATAGATCTGGAAATTCATAGCATTCATTTATTCATATGCATAGTGACTCTTTGTTGTGTGATTCACACAGACCTGTTCTCACTAGCGCATTACATTAATTTATTGATCTAAAAATATTTGATCAAAATGATAAATTTTCATTCCATTAATTTATTATATATGTGACATGATCAATGGCTGCATATATTTTATCCTCAATAAATTCTGAGGTTGAATAGGTTAATATCTAGTTAAGTGTGAGGCTCATTGAATTTCATGTCTAATTCAAATTACTTAAGACAACAATGCTTAGTATTTATTTAAGTTATAGTATTCTAAGTTTTATTTGAATAATCAATTTTAAATTGTTCATAATTTGATTATATTGCTTATATGATTGGATGCATAGATTAATATGATTTTATTTATATGTATATTTTATTTATAAATTTTAGTTTTAAAAATCTTAGAAATTCTGATAAGAATAAGTTGAATATAATTTAATATGGATCTTTTCAAAGATTTTATCAAAAAGACAAAAAGATTTTATAAATATAGATTTTATAAAATCAAAAATTTCAAAAATATTTTACATTTCACCTTTCAAGTGTGCTTTTTTAATTTTTCACAAAAGGTGTTTTTGATGTTTCGTTTAAAATTTTTTAAAAATTAAAAGTTCAGTTATTTTTGAAAATTTTTCTTTTCCTTCGATATTGTTAATATCGATATGATATTATCGATATGATATTATTGATACTATGAGTATTGATAAAATTGGTTTCTTTGATACTATTAGTATCGATATTATAATTCACATATAAATAGTATCAATATTATCAGTATCGATATTACTAATATCGATATTACTTTCTGTGCTTTTCAGAGTGTTCATTCATCAAATTTGTTGTTGTGTTAATCATCTGTTCTCAAGGTTTTAATAGTGATTCTTTATCATATTCTGATTATAATGGCTAGTAATTCATTCATTTCTAACCGTAAAATCTTTGATTTAAAATCTGTCGAACTTTTGGAACTTTAAATCTTTAAAATTAGAACAAATCAGTTGTTTAATCAAAGGGATTTTGGGTTTATTGTGCTAATCGGTTATATCTGAGAATAGTATATTAATCTTGGAGTTTGATTTTCACATTTAAATTTTGACAGTTTGAATTTTTGCCATGTTTTCTTATGTCGATACTGTTAGTATCGATGAACACTGTAGCGTCGATACTAATAGTATCGATGAATGGTTGAAAATTTTTCTAAGTATAGTCATTTTCTTAGTATCGATATTATTAGTATCGATAAATTAATTTCAAATTTCACCAAGTGTTTAACTGATTGAAGTGCATCGATACTATTAGTATCGGTGATACTACTATCATCGATACTACTAGTATAGACAATTTCAAGACTTAGCAAAATTTTTGAAATTTTAATTTTTGTAAATATTGTTTTTAATACCAATTGTTTTTTTTTTTATTAATTTCAGGTCAACGACTTTACAATGTCAAGAACAAAGTCATTGCCCTTGTTGATGAAGAGTTGAAGGAAGCTTCTGCATTTCGAGATGTTATTTTATTTCTAAAAAGATCCAGGATTGCATATGCTATCTCAGCTGATCCTGTGATAATCATGCATCACATTACATATTTCTGGGAGAATGCCGATTTCAACTGTGTTGCAGAACCACCTGTGTTGAAATCGAAGATTGATTATGTTCTAGTTCAATTTTAAGTTGCTGATCTACGAGAGACTCTTAAATTTCATGATTATGATGAAGATGCGTTGACACTTCCAAATGATTTGATCTATGGAGTGTTAAATCAGATGGGATATAACGGTCATGTTACATCCTCTCAGCTTGCCCAGAAACATTGGTTCGGCCAATGGCGTTATCTCTTCCATGTGGTCATCATGTGCTTATCAAAACGGAAGTCTGGATTTGATACTTTATCCAGATATTTTCAATGTCTGATTGCTGCACTAGTGTTAAACAAATCGTTTAATATTAGTCAGTTAATTTTTGACTTAATGGTCAAACAGATCACTGTAACAGATAAAGGGAGTTTTCTGTAGTATCCTTGATTTATAACTTTGATTCTTGATCGTTTATATCCACAGTTAAGCAAGACTGGGCCGATCATTAAGATAACTGTGATGAATAAACGTAACTTTTCTGACTGTCGACCGAAGAGGGGAGCTAATACAGCTGACACAACTCTATTTGGTCATATTGTTGATGTTGACTTCCAAGAACCAAAGAACGATTCATGGTTTCATGTTCAGTCTCCCGTAGCTGATCAACAACAACATTCTGATGAACATGAAACTGCACAAGCAGCTAGTGGTGATGTTGCAGCTGACATTACTTCTTTTGTTCCTCAGTTTAGGGATGTTGCTACTGTTTCTACATCTCAGCATACTGAAGAGGTTCAAAAACAATCTGAGGATGTTACTCCTGATGCTGAGGGTAGTGTTGAATATACTTCTAGCTCACATTCAGATTCTGATGATGATAGTAATGTTGTAGATACTTCTACTATAGTGTCTGGAAAGAGGAAAGTGGTTGTTCCTTCAAGTTCAAAGTCCAAGAAGTAGAAGAAGACTAATGATAGTGATTCTGATTACTTGCTATCAGATAATGAATTCACATTTGATTCACCTGTTCATACTTCTCCATCTATTGTTCCATCCGTATCTGTTACATCAGTTTCTGCTTCACCGGTTTTTCTTTCTTAATCTCCATCCACTCCACCAATTATTCCTACCACACAGTTATCTACTCCACCAGTCATTCCATCTGTACCGTCTTTTGAATCTCCTAAAATTGGAGATATGTTAACTAACAGTTTTGAAACTCAATGAACTCAGATTCTAGCTTTGCAAGCTCAAGGCAATGAGTTGCAATCTGAGAACATTCATTTGAAAGCTCGGGTGAATTCCTTGGTGGTGATTGTTGCTGATCTTACTAAACAAGCTTCATTGATTATTCCTTTACAAGATCGCTTGGATATTTTACAAGCTGAGATTGCAGCTAGTAAAGACTATCAGCATGGTGTTAACAAGATGGATTTAGCTTCTTTTTCTACCATGAATACTAAATTCCAGCTTATGAACAAGATGATCAAGTCCCTTCATGACAATGCTTTTTAATTATTTAAAGATCATTATAATCATATTCAAGGACTCAAAGCTCAAATGATGAATCCTTCAGCTCAGGGGGAGACTAGTTGTAGAGTTGAAACGATTACACCATTTATTAGACCCATGGATGATGATGATGATGATGATGATGATGATGATGATGAGGATAAAGACGAGCAATGTTCGTCCACTGGCAATGATCCTGTAACTGCAAACAAGGAAGAAATTTTATCTCAAGGGGAACCAGCTGGAGCAACTTCTACATCTGGAAGGACTGATGATAAAGGAAAAGAGAAAGTTCAAGATGATAATTTTGTTGACAGTTTGTTTGCTGATCAAGAGGATGATCCAGATGATATGATTATTGATGCTCTTATGGATATTGATGATGATGATTTTGGATTTGATGATCAAGATGAATGTGATTATGTTCTTGACATTGATCCTAAATTAAATGAAAAAGAGTATCAATTTGTACATAGATTTGAAAAAATGTACAATGCTCCTGATCAAGAGCTAGAAGAGGGGGAATGGTTTCCAATCAAAGAATTTAGATATCTCTTTATTGATTTGGATTGGGAAGAGAAAGTTATTAAGGAATCAATTGAAAGGTTGATTGTTGATTGTGTTATTCAATCAACTAAAGCTGAAGTCAAAATGAAACAAGCTGCAAAAGAAACATTGATTGTAGATTCAGTTATATTTTTAAGTACTGCAGAGGTGATACAAATTGCTAAAGATGATTTAGCTAATGCTCCTAAAAGTCCAATTCAAAAGAAGAAATATAAGAACAAGGCAGAATGTGTTGGGAAGATTTTAGCTTGGAAGTTTGAAGCTGAAAGCAAGTTGTTTATAATAAAGAGAATTGATGGAGTTCAATATTTGAAGAAGTCAATAAAAAGCTTTCATCAATTCTCATTGTGCGAATTAAAAGTTGTGGCTGAAATAAGGTTAATCAACCATGGAAACGATTACATAGCCAATTTGATTGAAAGAACAATAAGAAAAGAGGTTCAGACTATGAAGTTTGAATTATTAAAACCATAGAAGTGGAAGAAGATACCGATTGTTGGTAATCTAGATTGGATTACTAGAAAATGGAAGGTACGGTATGAATTCAAGCAAGTTAAGTCTTTAAAAAGAATTCATCTTTTGAAGCTTAACTTAGGTATTCTGAATAACCTTTATTGATGGTATCTTGATGGTTATATTTTTGAACCTGTTTTTGAAGATAAGAACAAGATAGAATTGCTTAGATTGTTGGATCATATCCATATAATAAACCTTTCAGAAGATAATCAGAAAAAGTTGTTAATAAATCAAATTCAGTTTCATAAAGATCACAAAGACGAGGCAATGCAGTTTAAGAAGGTGTTAGATGTTTGTATCAAGCACAAGATATGTGTTGGTAGTCATCTGCCCTCTTAGTGGAAAGAATGAAGACCAACATTGAGTTGTTGCTAAGGGGGAGTCTGTTAGTACATGATAGCATCAACTTCAGATGTTGAATTGAAGATTGAAGAATGCAGCTGAGTTGAGGTGAAGATCTTTATGTTTATTGTATTTGTTTTGTTTTAATTTAATGCTATTTTGTTTTGTTTGATTTTGTTTTGTTTTGTTTGAATTTTAAAGTATTGTAATATTGGCTAAGTACTGGTTCATTGATACTAATAGTATCGATAGTATCAGCATCAATACTATTAGTATCGATAGATGTTATCTTCGATACTGTCAGTATTGACAGAATGTCAATAAATAGGCTAACTTCGATACAATTAGTATCGATCCAGACATAATTCTGATTTAATTAGATTTTATTTTCTCTCTGATTGTCTTGCTAAATTCTATTGATTAATACAAGAAGAGTGAATTTTGTTCATGTTTATTTGTTCAATTCTATTCTACTCAATCCATTTTACATTTGTTCAAACATGATGTTTTGGATTCCGCATATTATATCATGTTATATCAGATCATTTAGATCCTAACAATGGACCTACAAAAACCCTAATGGGTTCCCCACGACTACACGTTGTTCCCCGTCGACCTTGTGACCTCAATTTTGAACCATATTTCTTTATTTTGGTTTATATTACTTGGATAACATTTGTGAATTAGTATCGATAAATTTTGAAGACCAGGAGAGGCGTCAAACTTATCAATATCGACATAAAGGTGGAAGGTGGCCTGTCGACATTGACAGTGTTGATGGACACTTAGAATCGATGCTACTCCTTCGATACTAGCTAATATCAGCTGATTCTTTTTACACAGGTCCTTGGAACCCTTCGAACTTAGTAAGTTCGAAAAGCTCCTGTCAAGATTAGGTTTGTCGAGATTAGGAGTGTCGATGGAACTTGTCCTTCCCAGCTAGCCATCGATACTAGCTGCCCCAAGTTTCATCCATCGATACTGATGGACAATATGTCGATACTAATCCCATCTGTTTCAGATCTTTATGTTGATGTCATCCAAGCATGGTGAACTCATTTTGATGTATTTCAAAGGTGATTTGATGGTAGAAAATTGAGTTACAAGTTCGGATAGCTGGGTTTTACCGAAAACCCTGAAAATTGTAACTTAAGCCTTCATTTTACCTTCAATTCAGTTGGTTTTAATCCCGATCCTTTGTACATTCGCGTTGTATATGTTATGAGCTTCTATTTGGTACCAAATACTAGTGATTTGGTTAAGAATTTTAGATTTTGAATTCCAAAATCTAGTTAGAGAGAGGGTTAGAGAGAGAAACCGGGGGTTTAGTGAGAGAGTGGGTAAATGGTTGTAACATCAGTGCCTGAATAGTAGATCGGAACAATAGGTTTTTACTGTAGATATGTGTACTGAAATTATTTGTACACTATTTTGTGTAAACTCTACACGAAACAACTTGCAAACAGTGTAGAAACTCAACATTTATAGACAACTCACACAAATACGATGCTAACAGGATTCAAGATGCTGAATCATGATATAGAACTATATGTGCATGTTAGTTAGGATTCCATTATGTATTAACGTATGTGAGAACATATAAATCAAAACAATATCGGACGACATTACATGAATATTAAACTGATGGAGTACTCATATGGGTGACGATTCGCACGAATATATATGTGGGTTTAACGTTCTAAATGATGTCTAATAAATAGAAAACCATATTGGAAAGTAACGTTGTTGTCGTCTTCGAACGAGTGACGATTCGTTCGAAAACGCGCGAGAACGATACGATCCGATGAAACAAGTAAATTAAACATTTTTGAAAAGTTAAAAATAAATAAAAGATATTTAGTTAATTTGTTAGGAATTACCACCTAAAATAAATTAGAAAACTCTATTTTAAAATATCGTAACGTTTCGTTACGAGAAAACCGAAAACTGACGCGTTTGCACGAAATCAAACGAACCCGAACACATCCGAACGTTAAAAATCATAAACATGACATTAAATACCAATAAATGTCACAACCAACCCCATTTTCTCTCTCTAACCCGGTTCTCTCTCTCTCTCTCTCTCTCAAGTTTTCTCTCACTAAAAGCTTCCATTTCTCTCTCAAATCTGTACCAAATTAGGCAAATTTGGTGTCAAAACGACCGTAGAAACGAGTAGATCATGAAGAAACAAAGAGATAGAGCCTTGGATCGACGAATTTCAGGTAAAAATGAGATTGAACGACCTGCTTTTCTGTGTTTGGTGTTTGTCGAAACCCAGCTGCAATTCAGCCGAGATTTTGAGCTCTAAACCCTTAAGAATCGCACTAAAATGAAGTAGGAACTTAAGAATCATGTTGTGTTGAAGCTAGGAACAGCTTGGAAGGATTTTCACCTGAAAATAGATAGTATCGGAGCAAGAATTCTTGAAGGAAACTAATGTCGATGGATGAAGAACCTGTTGTGTTCTTGAGCCGAAACTATCAGTGTTGACCAAACAAAATCGATGGCAATTTGTCGAATCTACTAGTGTCGATGCCCTCCAAGACTACTCGGTCAAGGAACCATCGATAATGTCAATATTGATGGTTAAAAGCCCCTTGAACTCAGCCCCGTCGAAACTGCTGTGTCGACACTAAGCAGCTGGACTTTTCATCAATATTAAGCATATAATGGCCACCAATACTAGGTTAGAACTACCGATATTGCTACTTTGGTTTAATCCAAGGGAGCTAAACCTGAAATCAGATAATAACATCAAAAATAAATACGTAGGACCTGTTAGAACATGAAGATGGTGAGTATTAAGTTAGTATAGTTTTCAAGGATTGTTAACCGATTTGTTTGGCATCGATATTAAAGATTCTGGCCCAAAACGTTTTCTAAACTAACCCAAACATATAAACATAACGTGTAACAGTCCAATGGGTATACAACACATGGGTTTGATTAATGAAATCACAATCAAAAAAGGGCAACATCGGTGTTGGTCGTAGGTGGTTAAACAATGACTAAACGAAGATCTAGAGTCCATAAATGTTAACTGAATAACAGTTGGGGCTAATAAACTAAGTTTAATTAGTAAGTCATATCAAGAATTAACATTATATGTAACAATGAGTGTCAAACGAACTAATGAACGAGAGAATACTACGTGGATTCGAGGGAAAATAACTAAGCATGGGTTATGTTCATCTTGTGTGACCAACCCCCGACACTTAGTGTTTTCATATAACAAACTTAGATTATTCCAAATGAATAATCTTAGTTGGTAACCAACTCAAGAGCAAACAAGATCAAGGTTAACAAAGAATCATTCAAGGACTTAGTGTTAACCTAATTTGGTTAATCCAAGTTCTAACAAGTTTAACTCATGTTTTCATAAAATAAAGTATAATTTTATGAAACAAAATTATAAATTGTCATAACTTATTAAAATATTTTTAGGGAATTAAAAGGATTTTCTAAAGTTAAATTATTGTAATATAATAAGGTTTTATAAATAAGGATTTACTAAAGGATTATGAATTTTATTTTATAAATCTTTTGTAAATAAGGTTGAATGATAATTAGTCAAGGGATAAGGGTTCATAGAGTGTATTTAACTTATAGTGTTAGAAGATTCATAGTAACACATTAGTTAAACCATAGGAGACATAGTCGCACACTGAGACCAAACCTCTGTCTACGTCAATTATAAATACTTATCGTGTACGAATCACAATAAATCAACTCAGTTATTGAAGCTACGTAATCTACAACCAACGAGTGCACGTATTTCTACTTGGTTCTTTTGCATTGCAGCATAGGTGAGTTCATCTGTCCCTTTTCAAACTATTTTGTTTCTCTGCCGGACTAAGAAACATGTCAAATGTTTTATATAAATGCTTTATACAATTGTTGTCATGTTTTATAAATTGATTAATGTTTTCTGTTTATAAACTGTTAACTGTTAAATTGTTTACTCGTCTTGTTTATGCTGGAATCTTTAAGATTTCATCTATAAACTATCATGTTTGCATACTTTCTCAAACACTTATTTTCTCAAACAAATACTTATACAATTATTCAAATGTATATTTTCTTAAACGTATACTTTCTTACACTCAAACAATTATTCAAATTTTATACTCAAAATGATTATTCAAAACTTATACTCAAAGTTATTACTCAAAACTTAGACTCAATGCTTTTATTCAATGTTCAATACTTATATCTTATAATCAATGCTTGTACTCAATGTTCAATACTTTTAGTCAACATTCAATACTCACATTTGATGTTCATATTCAAATACTTATACTCAGTACTCAATAAGCTCTAAAACTTAAACATGTTAACAAAGGGATTATGGAGGGTAACCAGGTACATGTGCACATGGTATCGGAAGAACTTAACTCTGAATAATAAGCATAAGGATTTCGTAAGACAGACTGATTGATCGTCGCGTGTTGACCTAAGATGTCAACCCCTACTAGTCATTCTGTGTTCTTCGTTGTTAGGACCTTGTAGGACAGACTGATTGGCCCACTCGTACTTACCATTCAATGTTCCTCATCGTCCATCCATGTTTTGTAACGGTGGCTAGGATGATTATGATATTATTAGTAGACCATGTGCCTACTAATGGATATCCTCTAACTACGCACCGATGCAGACCGTTACACCTAAGTCGCTTCTGTGGATTGATAATGAATGCCATGGTATCCAATTGTCCTCAGATGCGAACTCAAAACTGTTTTCGAACACTAACAATTTGGGGTGTTGGTAGGGTGTGAAATGCTTAATTTTCTCTAATAACAATATCATATGTGGTCCGGTATGTGGTGGGGTAGCGGCTGGCGGTAAGCTTGACCCTACGTCTGCCCTATATATAAGCATACTTGGCTGGATAGCATAGGTGGTTGTTAGTGAGGTTAAGGTTGTCATTTTCAGATTGTTCAAAGGTTTTCATTTTTCATATTGTTCAAGGTGTAATTTCAGTGTGAAGAATGAAACGTTTAATTATCATCAAGAACAATATCCTATGTAGTTCGGTATGTGGTGGGCTGGCGGCTGGGCTGGAGGTAAGCTTGACCTTACGTATGCCTAATACATAAGCATACTTAGCTGGATAGGATAGATGGTTGTTGATGAGGTTAAGGTTGTCGTTCGGTCAGGTTTTATCAAATCTCATTCTTAATTATTAACTATGATGAACTCACCAACCATGTGTTGACTTTGTTTTATTACATGTTTTTCTCAGGTGACGTACATGATTAAATTAAGGTTCAGGATGCATACTAGCATGCCCAGATAGAGGACCTAGTATCTTTTGGAAGCACATATTTGCTTGGTTCTTGTGAATCTCTTTTGATAACTTGTACAGTTACAAGATAGTAAACTTATGATTCTTTTGATAGTTTTACTTGGTTAAATTATCAAACATTGACAATTGTCATTTAACTTTGTTATCCTATTTTATTAGTAATGTGTTTTAGTTATTCTCAAATGTTGATGCTTTTATGTATACAATCTGATCATTCCGATTACTACACGATATCGTGCCCCGAGAACCTTCCACCCGACGGGAAAGTGGATCCGTCCCGCCGGCTTGGGGTGTGATAATGGTGGTATTAATGAGGGAATTCAATGTATTTTAGAGTTTTTATACCCCGTGTTATTTCGGGTTCGTTCGGTTTCGCATTTACATTACGTTTACGAAACGTAACGCAAGATACGCGTTATTAATCAAAATTGTTTTCTTTTAATTTCTTTTAAAGTGGTAATTCCTCATAAATATTTTGCTTTTATTTTTCTTAATTTAAAGTTTCGAAATCGTTTATTTTTATCGTTTCGTCCGATCATATAACCTTCGCGTGTATTCGTTCGAATCGTCTCCCGAACGAACACGACATGGCTTTTCTTCTTGATTTTGTTTTCTACTTTTTATATATCATTTAGAACGTTAAACCCACATATATGTTTGTGTGAATCGTCACTCACGCAAGCACACTGTCAGTTTAAGATTCGAAAACGATATCGAATTGTTGTTTTGAAATTGAAATTCTCACACACGAACTCAACTAAACCTAATTGTTTCCCCTCTGTTAAAACTGATTCCTCATTGTTTTCTCATCGAATTGTCGGCTATCTGATTCCTGTTATTTGTGGGAATCAGATCACAACCGAATTGTTTTTGTCATTTCTCATGAAATGTTGTATATTTATATTCCAATCCTTATTGAAATACATACAACTGTTATATGTTTCACATAACTGTTATCACAGAAATGTTTTTTTTCACATAGAAATCACACATAGTAGTAAATGAAAGTACACATACCGTACGGTTGCCCGACGGTCAGATACTAGTTATCACACATATGAGCTCATTTCCTCTTTTACTTGTTTTATTTCATAAATTGCGGGGCTAAGAAACATGTCAATTTATTTTTCTTAACAATTATATGCTTGTTATGCTTTCAAATTATCATTACATAATTTCTATTGTCATTCTTATGGTTTATCTATGGTTGTGATATCATATCTAATTACTAACAATTAATATACTTTAGTGCAAAACATTTCATACATAAACGGTCAAGAACAATTTAGGGTGGTAATCAGTCGTATATCGATCAATATCATGAGTAAAAGAACTAAATGTCATGTCATTCAAGGAGTCCTTGAGGGACATACTTGTTATGGGAAAGATGCAAGGTGTACAAACGGTAAAGAAATAACTAAAGAACTAAAAGTTTCATCATTCAAGAAGTCCTTAAGGGACTGGCTTGTTGCGGTCCATGTGTAAGATAATATAGACAGATACCACCAATAAACTATGTGTTCCTGGCTGATAGTCCAGAATAACTCGAGTTGACCTAGAAACAACCATTAATCTTATTTATTATTACTTGTTGTTACAACTAATCATTGCATAAACATTTTCAATACTCATACATTTGGATCATGGGGATGATCGGTAGGTGAATTGGGTATCATTTTTAAAGCGATAGTGGATTTGGTGAAAGGTATAGTGGAGCCTTAATTTCCACTAATGGCAAACTCATATTATCTCAAGCGTGTTGTGGGGTGGTGGCTCCAATTGATGGTATGTGTGCCCTATACATAAACATTTCTTGACATGATGGGATGATGTCAGTAATGAGGTTTAAGGTGGAAACTTGTACGGCGGACGATCTGATAAAAGAACTATATCAAATATCTATTCATACATAAATTTTAACATAAGATCTAATCAAATATATTCACAAACATTGCTTCATTTCCAAACATTGATCATTGTGGTATTTCCAAACATTGATCAAGGTGACATTTTATAACGAACCTATCATACATGGTAAGTGAAGAGTGAATCTCTTAGTTTCCATTAAAGGCAAGTTGCATCATGTCAAGTGTGTGGTGGGCTGGCGGCTCCACTTGTTGGTAGGTATGCCCTATACATAAGCATTACTTGGCTTGACAGGATGATGCTGGTATTTAGGTTTAACATGAAGACTCTGACAGTTTTTATCAAATAATCATTTTCAGGCACTTTCAAAATACAAAACTATATGAACTCACTAATCTAGTGTTGACATGACTTTTGCATGCTTTCTCATGCGGCGAACATGTTTACTTACTAGAAGCTAGGATGCAAGCTAAGAGGCCCTCGAGAGAGATCCTGGCTGTTTTTGTGTGAATTCACTTTTGTTACATCTTGTAAATCAATATTTGCTATATCTTGTATAAGATATATTGATTTCACAGATCTTTTAATAGATTACATAGTTTAATTACGAAACTCGGACGTAGGTAATTTAGCTCTATAATTTTGATTGACTGCTTTACTTTTCTCATTATATATGATGTGCTATGAGTACAATCTGATCACTCTGATTACAATCGCGCCCTAGGGCTGTTCCGCCAAACAGGAAATTCTATCCATCCTGAGGATCCGAATGTGACAAAATTGGTCCATAATATTTTAAAAAAAAGTCTCAAAACATTCAAAAAAAAGGCTATATTTTAGAATCCATCGGTTATTTTCGAAAAAAAGTAAAAATTGGTTTCAAGTTTTGCTTTTCTGGATCCAGGTCTTGTATGACCCGGTCTTAAAAAAGAACCGGAAGTACATGCCGGTTCTTTGAGTTGGAGCCTCGGTTATCTTTTGGCAAGGTTGGAACCGGGTTCAGTAGTAACAACCGGTCTAGAAGCAACTATACGGTAGATGTACATGTACGGACAATATAAGTCAATGATAACATTTACACAATAGTGTTAACACATATCCACTGATAACAAGGATCAGACGACTGATAACACATCATGTAAGTCAATGATAACAAGTACACTAGCACTGAAAACCATACACATCTGTGAGAATACAAAAGTTAAACAATAATCATATAACAATTTGTTCAAGTGGGTGAGGATTCACACAAATATATCTGTGTGTGTAACATTCCAAATGGTATCTTATAATAAGATAACAAATTCTAAAAACAAAGCGAACGACGTGTTTTTATAGGTAACGATACGTACGAGTACGTGCGTAAGTTATACTTTCTGACGAAACATTTAAATTAAACGTTTTCGAACTAAAAAATAACAAAAAGGAGTTTCAAATATTCATTAGAAATTACAATCTATAAGTGATGAATAAAATCATTTTACAAAGGAAATTATACGTTTTAGAGTTACTTTTTACAAATAATACGTTTTTGCGTAAGCGAATGAACCTGAATGCGTGAGCAAAGACTCGTTCTACAAAAGCCCTAAAATCCCTTACTTATTTTTCCCTACCAACCAGATTTTTCACCCCCTCTCTCTAAAATTATCTCTTTCTCTCTCAACAAACTCTCTCTAAACTTGCTCATTTCTTAACCAAATTCGGAGATAATGGTGTCAAAATGTTATCCTTTTCATCTTGAAGCCGAAATTACGCCAAAAAAAAACATGAAATTGCGGATTCAAGGTAGATCTACACACCCCATTTTGGTTTTTAGCTCAAAACAAGAACCCAGCACTGCTCACCACCTTTAACCACGTTTTTGCAACCTTCTAAACCTGAAAAATGAAACATGACCATTCAATGAACCTTCAACAACTTGGAACAACACTTGGCTGAAGGATAACGATGAGCTCCTTCGACATTGACAATGTCGATGAGGGCAGCCATCGCTTCACAGGATCGAACATGCTACCCATTGCCTAAGGTTTTATTGATAATGATAATGTCAATGGCCTCCCTTGAACCAGCCTATTTTCAGTCAAACTTAGTAGGATCAAAGCTTTCCCAAAAATCGGTTGATGGACAAAATGGCTAAGTCTGGATCCACCTTGTTAGTATCGACCACCATAGAAAAAAAACCGGCCAAGTAACCATAGATACTAGTAGTATCAATGGTCTTTCAAAAAATCAGCTATGGGTTAGTTGAATTTATTAACATCGGTGACAGACATATTCGTTTAAGTATGGGTTTGCCCAACATGCCAGTATAGATGGCTTTCAAGGAATTGGCTAAGTGTTGATGAACTTATCAAGATCGACGGTGATCATGGGTAACCATGGATATCAATACTAACTTTTCTAGGCGAGTCTCTATCGATATTATAAGTTCCATTAACATCCAAATGCTACTAAGGTTAGGTTATTAAAGTTTAAGAGTAGGAAAACAACATGCATGTTGACACACCGTGCGCCGCGTGCGGGATCCACGGTGCGGTGACAACTGTGATTGAATCATGACCAAGTATTGGAAGAACAACCACAATATTACTATGTTTCATAATGTTAAGTGTATTTTGATTACAAAGCATACTATCTACCAAAAGTATACAACTAACCGGTCTCAAAAATAATGTTTACACATAAGAACAAAGAAGATGATTAAATAAAAAGGATTAAGTGTGTTTCTAATCCATCCTAGCTTGTTTCCTAATCTTGATCTTTCTTAACTAGGTCACCTTAGTTGTCCCTGTTGTACATATCCTTGATTTTCTGAAACATGTGAGAAAGTATCTGTCAACTACGAATAGTTGGTGAGAACAATAGATTTTGCAATGAAATTATAAAATATGAAGTAATGATAATATGAACCAAACATAACATAAAATGTAACATGATAATTGTAACCCAACATATCATCGAGAAAAACGAAGAATGTGGTCTGTCTACGACCGACCATAACACAATGCCAACTCATGATCAGGTCCCAAATTACATTTGGAGTTATATTTGTAGTTGACACAAAGCGTCCAACATGGCCCATGCTGTTGAAATTAATCAACACCAACTCCATGTTGCCGTTAACGCGGCCAATATGACCTATGCTAATAAATTTAATTCACAGCAAATCCATATTGCCGCAAACGCGCCCAATCTGCAGTTAGTTTTTAAAACAAATTTAAAACGCTAACTGCAGCCTTGTCGTAGTGTGTCCGCTTTCCCTTGTTGTGATAACCCAATACTAACGTCATAAAGAATAAGATGATGATTACTTGATGTGAGTAAGCTTGTCTACAATATTGAACACCATGACTACACGTTATGTAATTTGAAAGGAAAATAATGTTGAACTGATGTTGAAATGTTGACCAAATATTGAAAGGTTGAACAAACGTTGAAATGTTGAACTGTTGTTGAATACGTTTTAAAATGTCAAAATGTTGAGACATTGTACTAATAACGAAAATATTGCAAATGATTTCCCAAAGTTTTAAAGTTTATTCAAAAATGTTTGAAGGACTTAATTAAAAAGGGTTTTTAAGAAAACACATTTAAAAGTGTATAAAATTTGTTTAACAACCTAGATAAAACTTGTTAATGCTGAAGAACCTTGTAAAAACCATATTTGTAAAGCTGAATTGATAAATTTATTAAAAGTCTTTGATCACATGATTCACCCCAAAAAAGTTATAAAATAAGTAAAAGAGGGGCTATGTTCTCACCTGACAGCAGTAGACTCAGTCCTGTATAAACGGCTAAGCAACGAGACTTCTAAATGAATCCTATAATATTGTAATCATACATACTATAAGATCCATTAATGTTAATTGATGTTGTATACATGTTTAGTTTTGATTACCATTTTTTTATTGTGTTAAAGGTTACATTGTTATATTGATGAAAATGCTAAGTATGATTCCTCTTACACTATTAGTATCGGTGGTTGTGTTGAATTGTTGATAATTTTGGTTAAGTATTGGAAATCCTTTCCGAATTTATAACCCTTGGATATCATAGATGCTATTAAGTTCGAAGGTTTGTGCTAGAATGTGGTCCCCGTGTCGACACTAGTAGTGTCGGCACAACACTTGATGTGTTAAAGGGCGCTAACTCGGTTTTAAACTTGAGGTCTCCAGGTTGATGAAAACCCTCAAAATCGTGAGATTGAGCTCATACCTGCTTCGTTTGAGAGTATTTGAGCACAGATCCTTTGTACTTCTTGAATGTAGATGATGAGAGGAAACTTTTGACACCAAGATATTGAGTTTTGGTTAAGAAATGAATAAGTTAGGTTGACGGTTTTTAGTGAGAGACTCAAGTGACGAACTTCAGAGGGAGGGAAAGATGAAATCTGGTTAGTGGGGAGTGAATGAGGGTGTTTAAGGATTTTGTAGCCCAGGTGGTCACGCGCGCGTTCGGTATCCTACGGTTTCGCGATAACGCGTTTAACGTTCATGTTTTAATCGTTTTATGTTGTATTTGATGAGCTCCACAATTAGTAAACATTAAATATAATATTTTACTCGCTTCGAAATATTCATATGTTTTAAACCGTCCACAAACATATTTACGTGTATACCCGTAATTATGTATGCTTTAGCTTATTTTTCCAGTTTTAATTATGTTTACTCGGAACGATAAGTTCAACGTTAATATCTTTATGGATCGTCACCCTTAAAGACATCGGTTTTCCCTCACGCGTTATGATTTTGTTTTAAATGTTTTAATTGTGCTATTCTTTGTCGTAATGCTACGCACTAACACTATCCCAATATACTTAACATAGTTTATGTATTGGGTATACGTAGAGTCAAGCTACCTGACAGCTCAGCCGCCCGCGCACCACTGTTTCGATATATTACGATAGTGTCCTTGCTAATCGTATCTGACTATAAATATATAAATAAAATACTTAGCTCCTAACTAAATAGTTTCCTATGATATACCACACAATTTCGTAAGATTCACAATGATGCTATGTTATATAGACTAAGATGCACGTTGTTGTTCACGGTTATTGATTATGGTTATAAAAATGTACAGATGTTACACATGTTGGCATGCATTGACATCATGCATGGGACTATGGGAGGGAACATGGGTTGCCACTTTTAAATGGTTCACTTTACGGAAGGCGTAAAGGCTAAACCATATTTCAATCTTAACCTTTTTTAACAGGAGTAAACTCTAATCGCAACATTAATCATGTATTAGGCCGTGTGACTCACTCCACTTTGGTGTTATTTAACTTAGACAACGACAGGGTTTTCAAACACAAACTAAAACAAACATACATAATACGATGATATCAATCACTCAATCACTTATAGTCATGAACTCAAAATAATGAAACACATGGTTGAATACAATAAACATACAAATGAGCGCGCATAACTGTGAACAAGTCAATCACATGACACAAACATGTGAGTTCATTGCCCCTTTTAATTGTTTTATTATATAAACTGCGGGGTTGAAAAGCATGACAATTTATTTTCTTATGACTATAATCTTGTAATGCTATTCTTTTAAATTATCATAATACCTTTACATATCTCCATGGTTTTTCTATGGTGGTGTTTTATCATATGTAATTACTAACAATTGACATACTTAGTTCAGAAAAGTTCTTACATAAACGCTTCATACAATTCATACATAAACATTTCATCCATAAACATTTCACAAATACATAGACAAACATGTTGTCGATGGTCAATAATAATTTAAGGTGGTTATCAGTCGTATATCAATCAATAGCATGTGCGAAAGAACTCAAAGTCCCAGTATTCAAGCAATCCTTAAGGGACATACCTTTTATGGGCAGCATGTAGTGTGTAGGAACTGTCAAGTATGAACAAAAGAACTAATAGTCTTCATTTAATAAGTCCTTAAGGGACAGGCTTGTTAAGGGCAACATGTTAGATGATATATACAGATTCCATCAATAAACTAAGTGTACATGGTTGATAGACTAAGATAACTCGAGTTGAACTAGAAACAAACATTTCGTCTTAGTCATATTAGTGGGTAATTACAACTAATCACTACATAAAAATATTCAAGAATCATACATTTGGATCATGGGAATGATCGGTTGGTGAAAGGGGAAACATTTTCATAACGATGGTGGATTGGGTGAAAGGCAAAGTGGAGCCTTAATTTCCACTATTGATAAAGTCATATTATGTTAAGAGAGTTTTGGGCTGGCAGCTCCACTTGACGGTTCGTATGCCCTATACATAAGCATTTCTTGGCATAATGGGATGATGACAGTCATAAGTTTTAAGTTGAAAACTTCTGCGGCAGAAGATCTGATAGAAGAATTTTATTAAAAATCTATTAAAACATAAACATAAACATAAGATCTAGCCAAATATATTCATAAACATTGTGATATTACAAAACATTGATCATTGTAGTATTCCAGAGCATTGAGCAAAGCGACATTTTAGAATGGACTATCATACAAATTCATGTCATGTCAAGTGTGTGGTGGGATGGTGGCTCCAGTTGCTGATACGTATGCCCTATACATTAGCATTACTTGGCTTGATAGGATGCTGTCGGTAAGAGGTTTAAGGTGGAGACTCTAGCAGGTTTGGTCAAAATACAAATCTTCAAACATTTTCAAACTACAAAACCATATGAACTAACCAACCTAGTGTTGACTTAATTATTGCATGCTTTCTCATGTGACAAACATGTTTAGTTACCAAAAAAATCAGGATACATGTTAAGATGGCCCAGTTTAAATGACCTAGCTATTTATGCGTGCATTTACTTTTGTTACATCTTGTAAATCCATTTTTTGTATATCTTGTACAGATGCAAGATAGACTGATTTCAAATATCTTTTGGTAGATTACATATTATGGAACTCGAACGGATGCCATTTACCTTTGTAATACTAATTGCATGCTTAAGTTTTTTCATTATATATCATGTGCTATTTGATAACCCTGATCACAATCTCGCCCCGGCACTATTCCACTCGGCGGAAATGTCGATCCAGCCCGCCGGCCCGAGGTGTGATAGATTGGTATTAGAGCCGTTGATATAGAGAATTTAGGTTATTTATACTTGAACGGTTTCGCCTAGACTATAACCTAGTGTAAGTCCCTAGCCTGTCAAAATTCAAGCTTTATCTATAAAATCAACATCAAATGTCTTCTATAGTGAGCGGAATCTAGAATAGAAGATAGAAAAGTTAATTTCTATTAATAAAAACGTGAACTTTACAAGGTAGATTCAATACGTCTAGAAGCATTTTTACATCGGGATTCTAACCTAGACCAGTACACTATGCGTCTATTTATACTAGTCGAGGAGTACACAAAATCTATGTACACGAAATATAAAAGTTCGCGAAATACAAAGTACACGAAAATACTAGTATACAAAATCTTCACGCTTGATCTTTAGCTTGGTCTGATTGTTGATTTTGTTAGTATTTAGCATCAGGATGGGCTATACAAACTTCCCCTAGACTGATGATATCAATCAATACAGAGTGTTGCTGTGTGAAGACCAGCTCCAGCATATAGCTTGTGAGTAATTGCCAAAGCAACTACCTTGGTGAATGGTTTGGCTTCTGGTTCATATCCACCATACACACGGATTGGATTCTTGTGCAGCACCATCATGTCATCCTTTCCAAACTTCAGTAGATCCATGGGGTCTAATGTAACATATGTACAGTAAGTCATGATAGTCATAGACCAGGATAAAACAATGTGTACTTGTGATTCAATATGTCAATGTGATTCTTATACGTTCATGTTTGTGTGTTATAGGATTTTATTTAGTTAGGGACAAATATATATTATTTATTGCAGTCGATTACGCTAGGCAAGAACACTATTGTATTATATCGAAACAGTAGTGGGCTGGCGGTTGATAAGGCGGGTAGCTGGACTCTACGTCTGCCCTATATATATATATATATTGCATTCGGTGTAATAGGATAGTGTTAGTGCGTGGTGTTATGACAAATAGTATGACAAACAAATCATTTAAACAAATCGTAATGCGTAAGAGAGACTCGGTATCATTATGGGTGACGATTCATAATGATATTAATGTTGAACTTATAATTACAAGTAAACATCAATAAATACATAAAACGACCAAAAACGTAATAGGGTATACACGTAACTATATTCGTTTAGCGGTCCGATAATGATCGAACTGTAAAATTAAGTAAAATATAATATTTTACGTTTTACAATTTTAAAACTTATCAAAAACAATTCAAGAAATCTAATTTACAATTCAAAATATTCATTTACGTAAATACGTGAAACCGAGACCGAGTGAGACCAAACACGCGAGGAACCACTCAGGGTATAAAACCCATAATTTCCCCCATTTTATTCATTTATGGAAGCCAACACTCTCTCTCTCTCCCTAAAATTCGTCTACCATTTCTCTTACTTGAAAACCACCATTAAAACACCTAGATCTTCATCATCTCTTCACCAAATTGCGCATATAATATATCAAAACGATCGTCTCGACGAGGGGAAGCTTGTAGAACAAAGGATCGGGCTTAATTCGAGCTCAGTTGGCCAGAATCTTAGTGAGAAGGTATGGGTCTGAAGGTTTTTATACTATTCATCATCTTTTCCATTTTAAAACATGTTTTCAACCCTCCACATTCACAAAATGGACCTGAAATCGACTTGAGAGCACTTGGATGAACTTAGATTAATGTTATTAAAGGTTGACATGGTCGGTCCTATCACCAAAAATAGTATTGAAGGAGTATAAGCAAGGGCAGTTAGTATCGACACAAGAACATCATGAGCTGATCTTGTGTCGATAATGTTAAGTTCGATGGTGATGATGGAGGGCCAAGTAGTATCGACAATGTTAGTATCGGTAGATCCAAGGATGGTTAGCTCAACTCATGTCGATATTACTATGTTCGAAGGAGCTTTGGTCGATCTTAAACTCCATCGATATTGATAATATCAATGGGCTTCATTCTTCATCAACCGAGTACATCACCGAACACAAACACCTGGGAGGCCAGATAATCATCAAACCATGTTAGTAGGATCTTAATAGACTCAATCCAAGTGTAATCAAGCAAAGGTCTCATCGACTTTAACAATATTGAAGGCCGCCATCAAGATCTAAGCCCTATCAATGGGCAGGAACTTAGTGTCATACGGGCATTTCTTTGATATTAACAGCCATGCACACCACTCTAAATCATAAACATATTCTTAATCAAGTAAATCCAAGGGAGTTTAAACAAAGAAACTTGAGTTTTGGACGTTGGGACAACATAGTATCGAAGGTAAGAGGATCCCTCGATATTATTAATATCGATGGGCCTCTCTTGAGCCTTGGATGATTGATGTTCTAATGTCGACTATCCTACCATCCTAAGGGCTGTAAACATTAGTTGTTAAGTCCATGCATGAGTTTTAAACCTAAGGATTTCCTAAGTTACACACTAATGAACTTACAAGTAGTAGTATAAGCCTAATGGGTCGTTAAAGGGTAATCTAACCCTAATCTGACTTTAAGTAATTATGGATTGATCTCATTCTGTTTAAGTTTGACTTAACCTAACGATAAGATCATATCGTAAACGCAAAGGCTTAAACACATAAACTTCTTTCAAAGATTACATGGGAAACAAGGAGTTATCAACTTCACAATACATGTTACATATATGTATAAAAAACCTTGTACATAATGTAACATGACACCTACTTTTCATAAATCAAGTGTTACTCAAAGGATTCATTTATGATGTTCAAGTTTATACAACACTTTTAAACAAAAGAAAAAGTTTATACGAAGTATAACCATAATCAAGTTAACACAATTCAATCAATCCATCAAAGTACAACATGCTAAATCTTATATTATATGTATGACTACAATGATACAGGACGCATTTAGAGGTCTTGTCTTATTTGCTACTTGTACAGGATCTGAGTCTATTGCTGTCAGGTGAGAACATTAGCCCCTCTTTTACTGTTTTACAACTGTTTTGGGTGGAACACGTGACCAAACAATCTTTATACTGCAACACTTCAAATACATTATTCATTATATTTTTGCAACAATCAACGGTTTACTTTTCCATTCTAAAGGATTTATAAACTATTCTAAAGGATTTTATTAACTAATCTAAAGAATTCATCAACTGTTTTAAAGGTTTTACAAACTGTTAAACACTTTCTACTAAAAGATTTTATAAAAGGTTTTATAAACTGTTTTACAACTTTTTTTACACAAAATGGTTTTATAAATGTTTAACACTTTTAAAGAATAAGTTTTATAAACTCTTTTACTTTTAACTTGTGTTTTCAACTAAATATTATGTTTCAAACCTTGTTATTATACAAGGACCCTATTCTTAGTATTCAATCTAAGGTTTACAAACCAGGTATTCATTCATGAGATCAAAACAAGGGTTTTCAAGGTATTCAATCAATGGTTTTCAAAAATAAGGGATTCAACCATGGTTTTCATTTAAGTCAAACATTTATTCAATCTTAACAACAACTAAAGGTCATGGTGTTCATCATTGTGAACAGGCTTATACACATCAAGACACGTTCATTCAATCTTATTCTTAGTCTCTTAACGTTAGTACTGGGTGATCATAACAAGGGAAAGCGGGACACGTTTTGGTTATGCCAAGGTTGTGCATGTTTAAATATGGTTTAAACCCTAACTGCAGATTGGATGCGCTACGGTAATATGAATTTGCTGCTAATTAACTTTACCAGCATGGGTCATATTGACCGGGTTACGTCAACACGGAGTTGTCTTCTGAGTAAACTCATTAGTACAGCTCGTGTTGAATGCGTTTGCTGACTACTATTCTGACTCCAAATGTAATTTGGGACTTGATTATAAGTTGGCTCTTCTAGTAGACAGTTATTTGACTGTTTGCACACGTTAATCTTACTTGATGATAGTTTGTGCTGCAATTATCCATGACTAGTTTATACAACTGTTTTATTCATATGTTTACAACTGCAGATTCTTATTTACAAATGTTAAACCTATTATTCTCACTAACTACTTTTGTAGTTGACAGTTATTTTTCACGTGTTTCAGGTAATCAGGTTTAGAGCATCACTAGGACAACTAAGGAGACCATAGTTAAGATAGAACAAGATGAAGAAACAAGCTAGGATGAATTAGAAACTCACTTAATCTTGATTGTTTAATTGTGTTGTTTGAGTCCTATTTTGTAAACAATATTTTTGGGTCTGTAGTTGTCATTCTTTTGGTAGATAGTTAGAATGTTTGTAACTAAACAAATCTCTAACATTATGAAACGAATAATGCATTGTGGTTGTTTTTCTTTCAATACTTGTGCATGATTCAACCATCGATCGTCACCGCGCCGTGGACTCCGCACACGGCGCAGGGGGTGTGGCATCTAAGATAAATTAATCATCAGATTCGCGTAAGATAATTGCTCCATATGATATCTTATCAAAATACTAAAACTTGAAGTCTTTGAGCGAGTCATCGGCTACCCTCATGTGAACTGGGACAGATTTCTCGGCGTTGGGCGGTGGATACTTGGTGTAGACCGATGGATGCATAGTGACAAGATCCAACATGTACTTTGAAGTGAATCTTTTCCCTTGTATTGGCTACATTGTGGGAAAGTCCTTGTCACATTGATCCTTTAAAAACTTAGCAAACAAATCAGCTTGATTGTCTTCGGAGATGTTCTTGAATACTGCGTTGTTTATGCTCCTCAGACCAATCTTGGGCAAGGAGGAGAAGTCCTGTGGACGCTTAAAATACTCCAACTTCCCACTGAATCTTTTCAGCAGATACAACTGTTTCCCTTTATAGTACATCCAGCAGACGACCCTTGATCTGTCGTTGTGAACGACAAATAAGTCCCTTGAGCTAGCGGTGTATGTGATCTCTGGATTCTCAACATCATCTTCAGGGTCAGGAGCAATCCATGAATTCTGTACAACTACAGGAGTGGACTTCCAGTCTTTCCTTTTATCAAACCAGCTTTCAATAACATTGTCAAGACCAGTCACCTCTTCTCCCAGTGCGTCAACATACTTGTGAGCATACAAGTAGTCAATGTATGGATCTATAAAGATGTTCCTGAGCACAATAATCTCTATCCTCCCTAGACGCCATAAGGAGGTGCCGGAGGCTCTCTTAATCTGCAATAGCCTCGAAAACAGAATCCATGGAGATATCCTTAAACATATCATTGAAGGCCTCGTTCTTCATATCTTCACCAAGCCCTTCAAAAGTCAAGTCATCTAGAAGATCCTCAAGAAGATAATCATCATAGTTTTCTGAGGGTTTGCTTGAAGAAGCATTTCCTTGATCTTTATCATCTGGTTTATCATCTTTCTTTTCAGCTCCATCTTTCTCATCACCTTTATAATCAGCATTATCATCATCATATTTACCATCTTGATCATCATCAGCCTTATCACCTTTATCATCATCATTAGCCTTCTGTTGTTCATAAGAATTTGTCCCTTTAAGAGCATCCACTTCCTTTCTCAATTTTTCATTTTCTTCCATAAGATAGAAAATTTCTTTTCTTTGGAGTTTGATATGGTCAACAAATGCCAACATGCCTTCTCTTAGGTTGTTGATTATTTGATCTTTGGCAGTGTAATTTTGATCCAAATCTACTGGTTCATACTCAGGTATGAAAGATAAAGATGAATCCATAGGGTTTTTTCCCTTGTCAGTCTTGGCTTTAGGTGGTGAAGGTGGCTGAGAAAAATGGATAGGTGTTGGTGAATGTGGAGGTGAAGGAGGGTTGTATGGGTGGTGGTGATTGTGGTGGCGATGGTGGTGTTTGGAGAGGCTTGGTGGAAAAAGTGGTTTGATGTGGCTGTTGGGGTGGCTGTTGAGGTTGTGTTGTTTGGGCTGGTGGTTTAGTGGTTTGGGCTCGTGTTTGAGCGGTGTGCGCTGGTGCGGCTTCAGAGATCTTTCGCCTTTTCAAGCGAGCGCCCTAGTCCTCCTTGATATCATCTTGAGCCTTCCTTTTGGTGCTGGCTCTGGTGAAGGCATGTAATCTTCATCCTCGTCATCTGATGAAGGTTTTGGCTTTGAAGCTTCAGCAGCTTTGTTTGCCTACAAAATTTCCCTTTTTCTTTGATTGGCTGAGTATCTCTCTCTCTTCTCAAAGACCAAGTCAGTCTCAGAGTATGAAGAATCAGAGGACGATGCGGTTTTTGTTTGGGCAAGTGCCTATGCTGATGTAGCAGCCTGTGATAATGTATCAGCCTTTGCCTGATCAAGTTCTTTGGAAACAAAGGCGGTGGAGGCGGTGTGCTCGGCAATCTCGTCTTCTGTGACACCCGGCAATTTCAGGTAAACTGCAACACTTATTATAACTTATTCACATTCATACTTCTTGCATTTCATTTAATTAGAATTAATTAAATGAGTCAAATACAAACAATTTAGAAATGATAGTTCGGGGAATTATCGAATCGCACATTACACATTGATTTTGGAATTTAAGTGTGGCAAACACAAACACAGTTGCAAAACAATAATTCCGGGAATTATTGAATTGTGCATTGCACACATGGTTGTAGAAATCGCTAGGCGCTAGTCGGGCGGCGAGGTACCGCCTAGGGATTAATCGGGATTAATCGGCGCTAGGCGGATTGGAATTTTTATATGTAATTTTACAAATATATATTATATACACATATCAATATCAATAATTTAATACAATACTTCAAATAATTTTAAAAAATATACTTAAATATACTATAAAAAGTACTTTAAAGTGCAAACTTAAACACGAGTTCAATGTTTAGAGATAAATTTCGATGTTAATCGTCTGGATTCGATGTTTCAGAGATATATTAAAGATTTTTGGTTGAGAAATGTCTAAATAATCATGAAATTGGTCCCTTTTTACCATAAAAAAGTCAAAAAAAGTCAAAAAAAATAAAAAAAATGAAAAAAAAATAAAAATCTGATCGGGCCGCCTAGGCCCCGCCTAGGCCGCCTAGCACCGCCTAGCCCAAAAATTAGACAGTAGAGGGCCGCCTAGCGCCTAGGCGCCGCCTAGGCGGCCGCCTAGGCCGATTTTTACAACACTGATTACACATTGATTATGATTAATCATGTGTGCAAACATTTCGTAAAGAAAAACACAAACAATCATCAATAATTCGAGGAATTACTGAAACACACACGAGTCTCATCTCACGAACGTTGGTGAACAAACAAAAAAATGATCAAAAAAATATTTGTATTTATGTGCTTATGTGATTATCATGGAATAAACGTTCATAGTAGACGTTACGAATCATATGCAAACGAAATCTAATAAACAAATCGAAAAATCGGAATTTAAAACCCTTTGTGGTACTCGAAGCCCCTCTGCGAAAAGCTTCGTGTTACGCGAAGCCTGGCGGGATTTTTGAATTCAGCCGAAATGCTCGGCGGTATGCCACGACAGATCATTTCCCACCTAAGCGGTACGCTGCGTGTCTTGATGGACTACCCGGCTATTTTGTCCTTGGCGGTACACGACGAGTTCCAGAGGCCAAAAAGTTTATAAAAGCAACCCCTTTCTCTCACTACACATTCTTTTACTCAAACCCGAACCCTTTAGCATCTCTGTGAATCTCCAGCCAACACCCACCAAGCCCCTGTGAACCTTTCCCCAAGCCATTTCTTCCACATCTTGGTGTTTTGAAGCCTTAGAAGCATCAAGGGAGGTCTTAGAAGGCACCAAGGCACAAGAAGATCATCACCAACCATTTGTAGCTACGGTCCAGCTCAAACTCATCCATCTAGGAACACTTGAGGTAGTTTACATGCTTTTTGATGATTAGATCGTACATGCAATGGCTAAAAACCTACATGCGTGTGAAAATGGTCACATGCAACTCCATATGCTCTTATGCATGAAATTTGTGATGTTATTAAATAGTATTTGATGTATTTTGACTGAGATTGAAGATAGAAATCATCTAGTATTGGGTTTTGTTGATTTGATGATGATTTTGTAAAAATTGCCATAAAAGAAAACTTTTATGATGCATGTTGTTGATTAAGAATCATCTACACATGTTAGATGTGTTTAGATGATGCTAAATGTTTATTAAAGTGTTTTGGAACATATTGGATTTGTTAGGTTTGCGAAAAATATGGTTTTATTAACAACCTACTATTTTTAGAAACTTTTGAAAATCAAAAGAGGGATTTCGATGACTTGTCATGATTTGATGATTTTAGATTATTGTTATATGTTTAGAAATGCAATAAAAACATATTTGGGACTTTGATTGATGAAAACAGATTTTTAAACAGATACTTACTATAAATGGAAACCTTTACGATTTCATACGTGACTTACGTGAACGATGTTACGATTAGAATCGTAGGATGCATGATAAGGCCCTACTTGCGTGTTAAGATCAATATGACACATAACAAACTAAACACAACAAACGTGTCACCAACGATTTGTCAAGTCAACTCACAAACACTCGGTTGAGCACACCGACACTTGGAGTTGTATGGGATAAAACTCCACAAAACACATACTCACAACCTATATGATTATAGGTGATCACTAGCTGGTGCTAGCATTCGCTGTAGCGAACATTCATACAGAAACTGAACTATCAGGTGAGTTCACGACCCCTTTTTTTTATTTTCTACCTTTGGGGGAGAAAACTTTGCATACAAACTGTTTTTGAACAACAAACATACTTTGGGTACATATAGACATGCTTTATCACTATATGTATGTATTGTTTATTGCTGATACGAAACATGTGCTCTCACCAACTATTGTGTTGACATTTTACTCGCATGTTTTATCAGGTAACTAAGGCACGCACACATGATTAGGATGCTAGGACGGGGTCGCATGGATCTATTATATGTCTTAGACTGATGAAACCACTTTTATTATTTGTTTTGGCTATGTAATGTTTAAACAACTTAAACCGCTTCCACAACTTTTGATTTGTAATGTTTTTGAAAACATTTAACTTAGCTTCCGCAACTCTGATTTAATAAACCGTTTTATCCAAGAAATTGGATGTACATATATAACCAGACATGCACGTCTCGCAAGTGTGACTGGAGACTGCAATCTTGCACTTAACGATGCAAATTGCGACTAGCACCAGTCTAGGTCGCGCCCTCGGCGGTCGGAAAAACCCAGGTTGTGACAGATTGGTATCAGAGACCTTGTTTACTGCGAATTAGGTTTGCATAGTGAACTTAGTCTATAACCATAAGTCTCCACACAGACACACATTGTACTTAGTAATGATATTACTTGCATACATGATCATATACATGTCTAGTACATGATTTAAGGATAGGGCATCATCATCATCATCGCCCTTACCCATACACAACGAGTAGGAACAGATTGTTCTTACACCTCCAGCATCAACCCTACCAGTGGCATTTGAGTTACCGAAACGAGTACTAACTATCATCCGAAGGCAGCACGTCTGAGCCATTTGAGGAGGAGCAGCCGTTACCTCTATCCCTAGTGCTACCATCACCAATGCCCGAATCAAAGAGGTGACGACAAGCGTTGATCGGGGATGCAATTAGACAAGTCAAGGGATGAAATAGGCCCTATGTCACACTCAAATAATTCATGGGATGAAATAGGTCCTATGGCTCACTCAAACAAGTCAAGGGATGAAATAGGCCCTATGGCGCACTTAAACAAGTCAAAGGATGAAATAGGCCCTATGGCTCGCTTAGATAAGTCAGGGGATGAAATAGGCCCTATGACCCACTCCGCAAGTCAGAGGACGAAATAAATCCAATGACTCAAACAAACTCATTCCTTAGTTTCAGGACTATCTCTATTAGTTCCACTACTTTACAAGTTTCAAACAACAAGCAATCACTCTTTACAAAAATGATAGCGAATAATAAGGTTGTGACTTTAGCCTTGATAAGAAAACACCAGCTTTCTTTCTAACTCCTATAAACAACCTTCTTGTAGCCCTAAGTACTTCTACATATACTGCTTACAAGGACCCCTCTATGAACTCATTAACTTTATGATGAGACTTCTAACTCAACTCCTTGTCACGCTTGAAATAAACACCAATCGAACACGGTCGCTCGAGTTAATAAGAATGATAATGATTATTTGAGACAGATTACTATTACGGGTGCAAACGTAATTGTAGTTTACATTATATGAGACAGATTACTAATAGGCTCCTATTATTTGAGACAGATTACTATTACCTGGTGTTGAGACACTCATTGGGTGTGCAATGTAATCGTGAATTTATAGGTACGCGTGAATTCTGGCAAGTTCTAATGGGAGCCTATTTTCAAAACACATATATAAATATTCGCCTATCCCTCCTTCAAGTAGTAACAACAAATTCAAATAATATATCAGGTCTCTAATATAGCATTCATCAAATTTCCAGCCATACTTCTTGTAACCCTATGCCCATAAAACCCTCATGGTGCGACTTTGCACTTCACATGGATAACCTCATGTGTAACATCCCAAATTTTTCTAAGATACAAGTTATTTGAATTCTACGTACGTGTAACGGATAAGTAACTTGTGGGAAAATAGACGAAAATAACCAAGATGGGGCTTAGAAATCGTGTACTCGAAATATGGAGATTTCGAGTACACCATATTTCGAGTACTCCCTATTTCGTGTACTCAGGTGTTCGAGTACGGGCACCTTGTCTATAAATAGTCGTGCCTTGGGAAATGTGACAACCTTTGGTTGGAAGCACAGTCCCTCTCGAGTACACGAAGTTTAAGTCCAAGAATTTCAAGAATCAAACTTTGATCGACCAAACGAAGTAGGAAACGCACGGGATTTTACCAGGAGGATCAGCTACCTTCAAGTAAGTGATTCATGTATAGAAAGCTGGATTTTTATGCAAAAGTTAGAATGGTTAAACAAAGGGTGAACTTTTGCATAAAGCTCACACCTTTATGCATAAAGTTCATAACTTTGAGGTTCCAATACGTTGGTAACAACCAAAGGAACCTAGAACTAGCTCCCCAAGGTCTTAGATGAATTTCTGAGATGTTTAAGGACGAAATGATGAGTACACGAAATCATGTACAGAGGGTACTCGAAATCATGCATGTATTTCGAGTACAATGTTATTTCGAGTACAGGGGCTATTTCGAATACAATGGTTATTTCGTGTACATGGAATTTCGTGTACATGGCATTTCGTGTACATGGAATTTCGAGTACATGGCATTTCGTGAACTAGAGATGTTTCGAGTACATGGCAATTCGTGTATGTAGGAACTTAATGAATTTCAAGGGTTTCGAACACTTAGCTAAATTTCGAAAACTTGGATTCAATAAGGGGGACTAGTAGGCTATGAGGACTTAGAATAATTTCTAAGTCTAAGTATGTGATGTGATGGTATGTGATGATATGATGTAACTGATATAGGTCCTTAAGGCCCTAGCTAAGGAGTTCGGCTAAGGTTAACAGGAGTCTACTATCAGGTGAGTTCTAGACGCCCTATTTCATGTTAACTGTTTTGGGCTGACATACATGCTTATGGTTATGTTATGATGTTATGTGCTTATGATGATGAATGAATGATGGTATGCCCTGACTATGTATGCATGCGTATGTGTTAGCATGATCTATGCATGAAAGTATGTTAAGTATGATGAATGCATGAGAAATGAATTATGATAATGAATAACATGACATGAAAATGATGCTAGCATTTGATATGATGATGGCTTTATGATAACATGCTTCATGATGATAACTATGAGAACCGTTATAGGAGTATGACAAGGTCCTAGGTTGCTAGGATGAAAGTATGATATGTAGGCATGATGACATGATATTATGATATGCTGATGATGCTAGTATGTTATGATGAACTGTGCATGATGACAGTATGCTATGATGGTATGATGAGACGATGCTAGTATAACATGTCTAAGATGCCATGATGACTGCTATGAATGATGTTATGCTGTTAGCAGTAAATGTTATGATGATTATGATAAAAGATGATATAATGCTAGTATATCATGTATGACGAACGAACGATGTCCTATACGTGTTATAGGATAAGTATGAAAGATGTACCAGCCCTTGTGATGGGTGGGTATGATAGTCAACCACGACTATAACTGGGTATGATAGTCAACCACGACTATAACTGGGTATGATAGTCAACCACGACTATAACTGGGTATGATAGTCAACCACGACTATAACTGGGTATGATAGTCAACCACGACTATAACTGGGTATGATAGTCAACCACGACTATAACTGGGTATGATAGTCAACCACGACTATAACTGGGTATGGAGCCTTGTGCAGGCATAAGCCCACTGTTCGTATGGTAACAGTGGAACGTATGATGATGATGATGTAAGGATGTTATGTGCTAAGGTTATGGACTATGTGAACGAAATGATGTGTATGTTAAGTATGTTAAATGTTGTTTTATGAAAACTAGAACTCACCAGCGTAAGCTGACTTGATTTAGCATGTATGTCAGGTTGAAGGTATGTTAGGAGAAGGCATGGAGCTCGGGCATAGAGTCATACGATCCGGTGTTTTTTTGGAAATCCGATATGTTTTTGATACAGACACTTTATTGATTTCTGTTTATCAAACTATGTTTATATTTCCGCTGCATGATTATGAAAGTTTTTAGTTTAAGAGCTATGCGTTATGATGGAAACCAACCTCTGTGAGGTGCCCGGTTTCGGGGCCTCACAAGTTGGTATCAGAGCCATAGTTTGAGAGATCTTGGCATCCCAAATGCCAAGACTTAAACTGAGAATGGGATTAATGGATGCGGATTGCCAACCACGGATGACGGATGCCACGAGTTGAATGTTTATGTATGAGTTAAGGGTTAGATGTAATGTTATGAAAGTAGTTAGTGTCATGCACATTGAAGAGATGGGATGGGAAACGTTTAGAGCCTATGAGTTGGGTAAATGGTTAATAACACTTGATCAACGTCGTTAACGATTTACAAAACTTATTTCGTGCTAAACTGATTCCTGTACTGACTCATCAATTGTTGCATTATGTAGATAGTTAGATGGCTGGACAAAAGGGTAGGCCACGTAAGCAACCACAGGAACCTGAAGAACCACGTGTCGAGAGTGAACCCGTCAACGAAGACGACCACGAGCACAACGAACAACCCGAGAATGAAGACGAGTTCACTCTAGAGCCTATCGTGGTGAAGGCTATTTCTGATGAGGTCTGCAAGATCATGGATGAAAAGATGCCGGCAATGATTGCTAAGGCACTGAAGGATGCTCTAAAAGACAAGTCTGAAGGAACTAAGGAGAGCACCAAAGAAGATGAGGTGGTGATCATCGAGACGAAGAGCGGCGACTCTATGACTGGGAAACTGAAGGGCTGTGACTACAAGTCCTTCAAGGGATGCAACCCACCGACCTTCGATGGTAAGAAGGATGTTGTGGCCACCTGCCACTGGGTATCCGCGATGGAGGCTGTTATCTCCATCAGTGAATGCCGAGTCGATCAAGCTGTTAAGTTTGCAGCTCACTCTTTTGTCGAGGAGGCACTTCACTGGTGGAACACCATTAAGCAGTCCAAGGCTGCAGCTGATGTAGAGAAGATGACTTGGGATGATCTAAAGGAACTGGTCACTAAGCAGTTTTGTCCCAAGAATGAGCTGGATAAGGTTGAAAGGGAGTTTCTGGTGCTGAAGGCGGGAAGCCTGAATCACAGGCAGTACACTTCACGATTTAATGAGATGGCAAGACTTGTTCCTCATCTGGTTTCTACCGAGGAACGCAGGGTGAAGTTGTACATGGAGGGTTTGCCTCCCAAGGTTCGGATTCATGTGAAGGCGAATGCTCCCAAGACTTATGATTCCACTGTGGAGCTTAGTGGCATAGTTTGGGATGATGTTATGTCAGCCGAACCAGCCAAAGAAGAAGCAAAGGTAAAGGAGTCTTCCAGGACTAAGAGGGGTCGAACAGACCAACGAAAGTTTTCAGGCAAGAAGATGAAGCGTGAGGATGCGAACCGATGCAACAAGTGTGGTAAAATTCACACCGGACAGTGCTTGGTGGGCACTAACTTATGTTTTCGATGCGGAAATACGGGACATTTCTCCAGCAATTGTCCGAGTGCCACCAGATGCTACAACTGCAACGGGTTTGGACATCTGTCCAAGGATTGCAGACAACCACGGGCCGATGCTTCGGGCTCGGGTAAGAAAGAGGAGAAAGGAAAGGAGAAGCAGAAGGCTAAAGCACGAGCCTTTACGATGACGAAGGATGATGCGATTGTGGACCCGGACGTGGTCACAGGTACCTTTTCTATCAACAATATTCATGCTTCTGTATTGTTTGATTCTGGTGCCAGTATGAGTTTTATGTCTTCTACTTTCTGTGATGGGTTATCTGGGAAGGTTAAGAAGATAGATCGGGTATTTGATGTAGAGACGGCTATTGGTAAGATGACCAGGGTGACTGAGGCTATTGATGATTGTTATGTTGAGATAGAAGGTCATAGGTTCCCTGTCCGATTGTTTCTTATTACCTTAGGAGGATTCGATGTGGTTTTGGGTATGGACTGGTTAGCCAAATATGAGGCTAACATTGTATGTCGACGAAAGATGATATGTTTACGTGCGATGGATGGGAGCTCCGTGACGGTTTATGGTGATAAAGCGATGTATGCGCCAAAGATCATTTCAATGATCACGGCTGATGTTATGATGAGGCGAGGGTGTGTAGCCTACTTGGCCTACGCGATTGAGGAACGTACGGATACGAGGACGATTGATGATGTTCCCGTGGTGTGTAAATTCCCCGATGTATTCCCTGAGGAATTGCCTGGATTACCACCCGAACGGGAAATTGAGTTCCAGATCGACTTAGTGCCAGGGGCACAACCCGTTGCCAAAGCACCCTACCGTTTAGCTCCAACTGAGATGAAGGAAATGATGACCCAGCTACAAGAACTCCTTGACAAAGGTTTTATACGACCGAGTGTCTCTCCGTGGGGAGCACCGGTGCTGTTCGTTAAGAAGAAAGATGGAAGTATGCGTATGTGTATCGATTACAGGGAACTGAATAAGTTGACCGTAAAGAACATGTATCCTCTACCCAGAATTGATGACTTGTTCGATCAATTGCAAGGTGCAAGCTGGTTCTCAAAGATAGATCTCCGATCCGGTTACCATCAGTTGAAAGTTCGAGAGCAGGATATTCCAAAGACTGCTTTCCGTACGCGTTATGGACATTACGAGTTTCTCGTTATGTCGTTTGGATTGACGAATGCTCCCGCAGCATTTATGGATTTGATGAACAGGGTATGTCGACCGATGCTGGACCGATCGGTGATAGTGTTTATTGATGATATTTTGATTTATTCAAAGAACGAGGGAGACCATGCTTGCCACGTACGTGAGGTATTGGAAATCCTGAGGAAAGAGAAACTTTATGCTAAGTTCTCCAAATGCGCTTTCTGGCTACGAGAGGTACAGTTTCTGGGTCACGTAGTGAACCCAGAAGGTATTATGGTAGATCCAGCTAAGGTTGAAACGATTATGAAATGGAGTCCTCCAAAGTCACCGACAGAAGTACGCAGTTTTCTTGGTTTGGCTGGCTATTATCGGAGATTTATTCAAGACTTCTCCAAGATAGCGACGCCACTGACGAAGCTCACGAAGAAAGACGTAAAGTATGAATGGGGTCCAACCCAAGAACAGGCGTTTTCAGTGCTGAAGGAGAAACTTACCCAAGCTCCTGTTCTAGCACTGCCGGATGGGAATGATGATCTTGTTGTGTATGCCGATGCGTCACGACAAGGGTTGGGATGTGTACTAATGCAAAGGGGAAGGGTGATAGCTTATGCTTCGCGCCAGCTAAAGATTCATGAGGCTAACTACCCGACCCACGATCTTGAACTCGCTGCAGTGGTGTTTGCATTGAAAATATGGAGACACAACTTGTATGGAGTACGGAGTACCATCTATACCGACCACAAGAGCTTGAAGTACTTCTTCGAGCAAAAGGATTTGAACATGAGGCAGAGACGATGGCTTGAGCTGCTAAAGGATTATGATTGTGATATTCTATATCACCCAGGAAAGGCCAATGTGGTGGCGGATGCTCTGAGTCGCAAGACTGATCATCCTGCCATACGAGTAAAATCGTATAGTTTGGTAACAACGCCAGACTTTCTGAACGAGCTCAAACAGGCGCAACAGGAGGGATTGAAAGAAAAGAATGTGGGTTTTGAACGCGTCTTCGGACAAGTCAAGAACTTGGAAGACAATGACCATGGGATAAAGCTACGATTCGGTCGAATGTGGGTGCCCAGAAATAGGGACATTCGAGCGAGGATTTTAGATGAAGCCCACAAGTCACGATACTCGGTACACCCCGGTGCGACGAAGATGTATCAAGATCTTCGACAGGATTATTGGTGGCCGGGCATGAAGTTTAATGTGATGCAGTATGTGAACAGGTGCCTTACTTGTGCGCAAGTGAAGGCTGAAGATCAGAAGCCCTACGGATATGTGCAACCTCTGGGGATACCGGAATGGAAATGGGAACACATCACCATGGATTTCATCACCAAGCTACCGAGGACAGCTAAACGGCATGATACCATTTGGGTGATTGTGGACCGACTGACGAAGAGTGCACACTTTCTTCCTATCAGGGAAACATATACGTCCGAAAGGTTGTCTGATTTGTTTGTGAAAGAGATCGTGACTCGCCATGGAGTTCCTGTCTCCATTGTGTCAGATCGAGATACGAGGTTTACTTCCAGATTTTGGAAGCAGTTTCATGATGCCATGGGAACGAGACTAAACATCAGTACCGCCTATCACCCCCAAACGGATGGACAGTCGGAAAGGACCATTCAAACGTTGGAGGATATGCTTAGGGCGTGCATTATCGATTTTGGAGGAAGCTGGGATGACCACTTGCCATTGGTGGAGTTTTCATATAACAACAGCTATCACTCTAGTATCGGAATGCCCCCATATGAGGCGTTGTACGGACGACGATGTAAAACCCCGGTATGCTGGGGTGAAGTTGGACAGAAAGAAATGGGAAACAAGGCTGCCGTGATTGATATGGCAGAAAAACTACAGGTGATAAAAGCACGAATGAAAGCTGCGCAAGATCGCCAAAAGTCTTACGCTGACAAGCGCCGACGACCAATAGAGTTTAATGTTGGCGATCGAGTGTTGCTGAAAGTATCACCATGGAAGGGTATCATTCGATTCAGAAAGAGAGGAAAGTTGAGTCCGAGGTACATCGGACCGTTTCCGATAAAGGCAAGGGTAGGGAAAGTCGCGTATCGACTGGACCTACCAGAGGAGTTAAGCGGGATTCATCCTACCTTTCACGTGTCGCATCTTAGGAAGTGCTTGGCAGACGAGTAGGCGCATGTTCCTTTGGATGACATTGAGGTAGATGACCGACTGAACTACATTGAAGAACCAGTCGCCATTGTGGATACGAAGGAAAAGCAGTTAAGGAATAAAACGGTTCGTCAAGTAAGAGTTCAGTGGAAGCATCGGAAGGGTTCAGACACGACGTGGGAATTGGAAGACGAGATGAGGGAGTTGTATCCTCATCTGTTCGATGTGTAACAAGGCAGGTTTCGGGACGAAACCTATTGTAAGGAGGGGAGACTTGTAACATCCCAAATTTTTCTAAGATACAAGTTATTTGAATTCTACGTACGTGTAACGGATAAGTAACTTGTGGGAAAATAGACGAAAATAACCAAGATGGGGCTTAGAAATCGTGTACTCGAAATATGGAGATTTCGAGTACACCATATTTCGAGTACTCCCTATTTCGTGTACTCAGGTGTTCGAGTACGGGCACCTTGTCTATAAATAGTCGTGCCTTGGGAAATGTGACAACCTTTGGTTGGAAGCACAGTCCCTCTCGAGTACACGAAGTTTAAGTCCAAGAATTTCAAGAATCAAACTTTGATCGACCAAACGAAGTAGGAAACGCACGGGATTTTACCAGGAGGATCAGCTACCTTCAAGTAAGTGATTCATGTATAGAAAGCTGGATTTTTATGCAAAAGTTAGAATGGTTAAACAAAGGGTGAACTTTTGCATAAAGCTCACACCTTTATGCATAAAGTTCATAACTTTGAGGTTCCAATACGTTGGTAACAACCAAAGGAACCTAGAACTAGCTCCCCAAGGTCTTAGATGAATTTCTGAGATGTTTAAGGACGAAATGATGAGTACACGAAATCATGTACAGAGGGTACTCGAAATCATGCATGTATTTCGAGTACAATGTTATTTCGAGTACAGGGGCTATTTCGAATACAATGGTTATTTCGTGTACATGGAATTTCGTGTACATGGCATTTCGTGTACATGGAATTTCGAGTACATGGCATTTCGTGAACTAGAGATGTTTCGAGTACATGGCAATTCGTGTATGTAGGAACTTAATGAATTTCAAGGGTTTCGAACACTTAGCTAAATTTCGAAAACTTGGATTCAATAAGGGGGACTAGTAGGCTATGAGGACTTAGAATAATTTCTAAGTCTAAGTATGTGATGTGATGGTATGTGATGATATGATGTAACTGATATAGGTCCTTAAGGCCCTAGCTAAGGAGTTCGGCTAAGGTTAACAGGAGTCTACTATCAGGTGAGTTCTAGACGCCCTATTTCATGTTAACTGTTTTGGGCTGACATACATGCTTATGGTTATGTTATGATGTTATGTGCTTATGATGATGAATGAATGATGGTATGCCCTGACTATGTATGCATGCGTATGTGTTAGCATGATCTATGCATGAAAGTATGTTAAGTATGATGAATGCATGAGAAATGAATTATGATAATGAATAACATGACATGAAAATGATGCTAGCATTTGATATGATGATGGCTTTATGATAACATGCTTCATGATGATAACTATGAGAACCGTTATAGGAGTATGACAAGGTCCTAGGTTGCTAGGATGAAAGTATGATATGTAGGCATGATGACATGATATTATGATATGCTGATGATGCTAGTATGTTATGATGAACTGTGCATGATGACAGTATGCTATGATGGTATGATGAGACGATGCTAGTATAACATGTCTAAGATGCCATGATGACTGCTATGAATGATGTTATGCTGTTAGCAGTAAATGTTATGATGATTATGATAAAAGATGATATAATGCTAGTATATCATGTATGACGAACGAACGATGTCCTATACGTGTTATAGGATAAGTATGAAAGATGTACCAGCCCTTGTGATGGGTGGGTATGATAGTCAACCACGACTATAACTGGGTATGATAGTCAACCACGACTATAACTGGGTATGATAGTCAACCACGACTATAACTGGGTATGATAGTCAACCACGACTATAACTGGGTATGATAGTCAACCACGACTATAACTGGGTATGATAGTCAACCACGACTATAACTGGGTATGATAGTCAACCACGACTATAACTAGGTATGGAGCCTTGTGCAGGCATAAGCCCACTGTTCGTATGGTAACAGTGGAACGTATGATGATGATGATGTAAGGATGTTATGTGCTAAGGTTATGGACTATGTGAACGAAATGATGTGTATGTTAAGTATGTTAAATGTTGTTTTATGAAAACTAGAACTCACCAGCGTAAGCTGACTTGATTTAGCATGTATGTCAGGTTGAAGGTATGTTAGGAGAAGGCATGGAGCTCGGGCATAGAGTCATACGATCCGGTGTTTTTTTGGCAATCCGATATGTTTTTGATACAGACACTTTATTGATTTCTGTTTATCAAACTATGTTTATATTTCCGCTGCATGATTATGAAAGTTTTTAGTTTAAGAGCTATGCGTTATGATGGAAACCAACCTCTGTGAGGTGCCCGGTTTCGGGGCCTCACATCATGAGTAAGCCAAAGCACCTACTTGTGAGCATCTGTAAAGATTCCCTATCAAGGAAAGAGCAAATTCCGATTTCTTGCGTCTATCCAACAGAGTTCTCAAAGATCACAACAACAACAAGAAACACTCAAAGGATGCTTCGGATGCAAAAATAATGGTCCGAGGGGACGGACCTTCAAGGTGAAGTTCTTGCTGCCAGACTGAAGACAGATGCCAGGAATAAGAGGGATGTTGAGCAACGGAAGAGAATAAAACATATCCTGATCCAAAATAATTGAAATTCAAGGAATGATATTTTGAGATGAAGGGACAACATATTGTATGAAGAATGATCCAAGTTTAAAAAGGCAAAAAAGGACCATCCTGAACTTTGGTAGGATTTGGCTCAGTCATCCACTGCCCTTGGTCACTACAAATCCTCAACCTTAAAAGAGTCCAATGAAGCCACCATAAACACCATACTTGATCAAATTATGATTGGATCAAGTTCCTCATGATAACCAAACAATAAATTTATCAGGGCATTATTTCAAGACCTGGACTGAAATTGAAGAGAAGATGAAGCCTTATCTCCTGATCAACTATAAACCAGATGAGTATGTTGTAGCCAGGACCAGAATAAACACAAGATCTCAAGCCAAAATAAGGGAAATTGTGCATATGACCCAACCAGTTGCACCTTCTCCTCAACCTTCTCCCAAAAGGTCTAGCTCACAGAAAAGACAGAATAAACCCTCGTCCTCAACAGTTTGTGCATGTCTCCTAACATATTTTAGGGATAAGAAGATGTCTTATAGATGAAGATACCAATGCAATAGTGATAGATAGGTATAATGACTTCAGAGTCTCCTTCACAGATTGGTACTGCATCTTAGATCTCTCTAAAGTTGATCTAAGGACGGTGAAGCTGCTTCATCTTGAGAATGCATTGGGAAATTTCAAAGTGTAGGAATTCCTGCTTCACCTGAAAAGTCAAATACAAATGAATTTCCCAATGAAGAAATAAGTAGTTTGGCTTCATCAGTCCAAAGGTAGACTTTTGAGAAATTAGCGCTGATGAGCCATAAACCACATTCTCCATTACCTTGTCTAACCACTGATTAGTTTAACCACTGAATACTAACCTGGAATCTTGCTGCATTCAACCACGTAAGACAAACGCGGACATAAGGCCTACAAGCCATTGGGCGCGACCGTGGACCACAAGCACCGCTTAAATAACATTGTAGGACAACACTAACAAGATCAAGAATAACCGTGGAAATCAAACGCGGAGAAGGCACTGAATCAAGCCGCGAATCACAACCACTGAAGACTAAAGATTGAAAAACCACAAAAGGCTTTAGTCTTAGGATTTTCTTTTTCGGTTGTTAACTTTGTTCCGCTGTTAGTCATTTTCAGTATCTGAAATATGTCATATGTTTGTCTTATTATTTCTAGTCAAATCTTGTATTAATGATTAGGTATTTATATCCCAACATTCCTTGCAATATATGGATTTGTTCTTCCAAAATTAGTTATACTATTATTTATGTTTTCTTTATAAATGCAAACTTAGTAAACAAGTTAGTACGAGAGTTCTTAACTAGAGAAGGGGTTCTTACTTGTTCTTTGCAAAAAAGTCTAAAAATTGAATACTTAACTAAAATCAGTAGAGTACTCGATCCAACATATGCAGACTTGACCCAAAGGTGTTATCACAAGGCCACTCGTTTTCTCAATTAACAATATAAAAGGATAGCATACAAATTTTCAATTTCAAATAAGAAGTAAAGGCACTCACGTAGACCAAGATAGGTGGATGGAGAAGAATCATTGAAATTCCTTCATTCTTTTTTAAAGTATTTTATTTCCTTTGTGGCTTTGTTTTATTTTGATCGAAGCTTAAGAATTCCATATACATTTCCACCTTGATATTGCCAAGAAAATATCATTAGAAATATAAAGCAATTATCATGAGCGTTCAATAATGTGTTGTTTATGTTCGTTAAGTCGTTAATATCCATGATCTATTTATGTTCATTTATTAAGTTTACTTATCAAATATGTTTTATATTCTTAAGTTTTTTTTTTTATTATTTTAAGTTTATTACCATAGCATTTAAATTAGAAATCTAGTCATTTTAGATTTGTAACTTGTTAAAACATAGTAATTTAAAAATTAGATCTTTGAAACATTTGTTTAACTAAATTTCAATTAAAATAATTATTTCTAACTTTTAATATGATTTTAAGAAATTTATTATTTTGATTTATATATTGAGTATTTACTTTAGGATGGTTATGTCTATTACTTGAGATTGAAAAAGCAAAAAAAAAAATTATACATCTTCGTTTATGTTCATGAACAAATTCAAATCTTTAATAAACAAACACGAACAAGGTTTTTCGTTCGTCAAGTGTTCGTGAGTCATTTGTGAACAAGTTAAATGTTAAACGAACTAACACGAACAAGAGTTTGTTCGTGCTTGATTGGTTCATTTACAAGACTACTACTAATGTTCCAAAAAAACGTTATAATAAACCTTGACACTGTAAGAAGAGTAAAATGTCATTTTATTCCCTATAGTTTAGCAACTTTTGCCATTTTAGTTCAATCATTTAAATTTTGTCATTTTGGTTATTATGGTTTTATTTTATTGTCATGTTCGTCCTCGTGGTTTGGTCACTTTTGTCATTTTAGTCCAAAAGTTTAAATTTAATTGGACTAAAATGACAATAAAATAGAAACCATAATGACCAAAATGACAATAAAATGAAACCATAATGACCAAAATTACAAAATTTAAACTATTGGACTAAAATGGCAAAAGTTGTCAAAACACAAGGACTAAAATAGCATTTTATAAGAAAACTTATTGACTTGGAGGTGATGCAATTCGTACCTAGGATATAATATATCTATTTTAAGAATGATAAACACATAACCATCTAATTCTATTCCAAAATCTGATCAAAACCATGCTTTCAACAAGATTTAAACCCTCTGCCTATGGATAAAAAGAAGACACCTTACAACCTGCATGTCCCCTTGTACAAAAAAGAATACATCTCACCATCACTAATTTGAAAAACTTTTTATAAAAACACACGTGTCTCCCATTTTTGATATTCTTGGTAATGTTGGGGTAATGGACATGCCTCAATATCTGAGACTTTTGAGTATTTAAAGCTTTAGAATGTATGAAATTGAAACCAAAAGAGTAGATATGAGAAACAATCTCTGGCTTACATAATTTCAATAAAAGTAGATATCTGAAGTCAAAACATGCGCTAATTTGGAAGCAACTCTCCCGCCTTTTTTCAACCAAACATTGAAGATATCATCCGAAAAAAGCACAAAGTGAACCTGCAAAGAAAGAATCATAACCAAATGTTTCATAAAATCACAACAGTTAATAATATAACAAACTATAAAACATGTGTCTAAAAACACCTCTTTAATGTCATTGCAATGCTCTTTGATTGTAGATATGGCCACAGTTGCAGCTTCATCATAAGGGTATCTGGATTGGTAGTTACATGCTCCCATGAAATATAGAAATTATAAAACCACTACCTAAATAAAGATTTGGATATACATTGTGCACTATTTTACATGTCAAAAGCATCGACCTAACCCAGACAAATTTTAAATCATGTAACCATTCAGGACCTGTATAACTCATTTGTGTAAACAAGTCAAAAGTTTGTAAATGGGTTTTAAACAAGCTGTAAATAGATTAAATGGATCATACGCAGTTGGCAGCTTGTAAACAGGTTGTAATATGACCTATTTAATAAAAAAAAAAAAAATTAAACTCATCACCCTAAAGGCGGCCCATTTAATTAAACGGCTTAAACACGCTACCCAACCATGACTAGTTCTTAAACACGCCACCCAAACATGACTTATTCTTAAACACATTAAAAAATGACATCCCAAAACCTGATCATTCTAGTGTCATGTCAGGAATTGTCTCCTCGTCAATAACTAATTATCTATCTTAATGCTGGTAATCTCAAATTACTTATGTGAGAAGCATTTTGTGCAACTTATAGGACTAACCCAAAGACACCACATGATATGGCAGGAAATGCAACAAATTGAATATTGTTCTCTCTTGCCACACGCAGACTGTTCCTGAAAAATAGATGAGAAAAATCCGATTTTGGTTAAAAATCACTAGCAGGTTATGGAAGATAATGTCGTTAACATGGTGATTTAAAGCTAAAGCATGTACCTGTAAGCATTACTCAAAGAAGCTGGAGCATTGCTATCAACATCATAAATGGGTCCAACAGTGTGGATAACATGAGACGCAGGCAATTTAAACCCTCTGCATGAATTTTGTAATAATTATAAGTTTCATAACTGAAATAGTATGCGAATAATGGTAATGGTGATGGTGATGGTGATGATGAATGACGATAATGAAAGTTGAATTTTGAAATCATACGGGGTGATTCTTGCTTCTCCAGTTGGGCACCGAACTCCTGGACGAACTTCAGGAACATCATAACATGCCGTCCTTAATTCTGGGCCAGCAGCCCGGTGTATAGCTAACGATTTTATAAGGAATTTGTAAGCAATTAATCAATGTCTAATAAATAAGTAACTTCATTATTAGGTGCCACAATTTTGATAACCAATATTCTTTCTCATGCTTCTCTTGTATTACCCCTTCTTAGTTTGTATAATATTTCATATTTCGTTTATTTAACCCTGTATTTCTTACTTCAACCTGTGTAATACATGGGAAACTAACAAATATTATTATATATATAAGAAAATAAATTTGTATTGTAAGAGAATTACCTCCATCAGCACCACCACCACCAAGCATCCGCTCATTTGCTGGATTCACCTGCGCATATCATCAATCAATGAACATATAGTTTATTAATTTAGATATCAATAGAGTAAACCATGTAAAATCAGTTGAATGATTTCAGAAATTGTTCAATATTATCAACTTTTTTGGGGAATCATCTTCTTGCAATAATATCAGAAATACACATGCAATTTTGACCTAGGGACTGAAGAGAAAACTCAGCTTATATTATAATTATAAAATCATCTCAAGAAGAAGGATCAATTTACGCAGCTAATTAAAACATAACTTAGGGCTCTAATTCTATTTTGGAAAATCACAAAATAGGTCAACAAGAAGCATCAATTGGCATATCTATGATTTATTATAAACATTTCGACTCAGTATCACAAGTAATATTATTTGATTTCATATTCAAATAGATCAAGCGAACAAGTCAATATACAGACGTACAATCGCGTCAGATAAGCCATCGACGGACCAACAAGTAATATCTCCTTTCTGAATCTTGAGCGAGCTCGTCGGGGACAGATTATAGTGAGCCACGAGTTTCTCGCCCTCGCCTCCGTCGGCAGACATGCTGGAAGAAGCTCTAGCTCCAAATACTTCTTGACGGACCCAAAATATATTTCTCACAACTGATCGATAATCAACAAAGATGTTGATCCGAGATGTATAACTAAAAAGAAATATAGGGTTAGAGAGAGAACGAAGAAATGGAGATTTGATAGAAGAACCGATTGATGGTGAAAGTATGGGCATTTGTTTTGTTTGACACACTGAGGACTGGGCTTGCTGACAGAGCCGGACTCTGTGTTGCTTTATTGATTCCAAGTCAATGCTGAGTGGTGAGCCGCGGATTAAAAAAAACAGAGAGATGAATGATTGTTGGAAGTTACTATTTTCGAATAATAGGACTAGTTTTGTAATAATTGAATAGTGCTCAGCTGTTTTTAAAACCGGACCGGACGTCGTACCAGTCTACTTAACGGTCAGCGGTTGAACCGGTCGAACCGGATTTAAAAACCGGACGACGTCATAAGTACTAATATATATATAAAACCATGTTAGTAAAATATCTAATCTATTCAAACACATTCTTTTTGTAAAACCAGAAAGAAAATAGTGTAAATGTAAATTTTATCCCAAAATTCTCATCTTTCTACCAAGAACTCAATCACAAAGATGTACAGCAGCCACAACAATTAAATTGGAGCAATGGGTGATGTTCAAATCTGATAAAAACATGTGGGTTTGACTTGATAAGAAAATCACTTACCTGTCGTCGCCGGATGAGGCTTGCTCGCCGCTGTTCGTTTCTGCTCGCAGCCGTTCGTTTCTGCTTGCCGCCGCTCGTTGCTACTCGCCGACGCTCGTTGCTACTCGCCGAACGCTGCACGTTGCTGCTCGCCGGCTACCACAGGTTGTCGTCATTCAAGGGGAAGAAAACGGAAATACGGTAAGGGAGAGTGGGAAGCGATCAAACATTCAGAGGAGTGAATGAGATTTGGGGCTGAACATTTAGATTTAGGGTTTTATTGCAGGGGCAAAATAGTAAAAGCGTACACGGTCCGAATGGGTTTTGCAGCGGTTTTGTGGTCCGACCGGCGGTTCAAGGTTTGACCGGCCGGTTTCATCAAAAACGGTTTAAGTAGCTGAACCGGACCGTTATTACTGGCGATTCCCGATTCGACCGGCCTGTCCGGTCCGGGTTTAAAAACATTGGTTAGTAACCATTAACTAAAGCCGTTACAATTTGTTAGTTTGTTATTTGTATAAATAGCAATTTCCATGTTTTAGTTTCTCCTTCACAATTGTAACAAGACGTGGTATGAGGGCTATCGATTCTTATAGGAAGCTTACGAACTACGTTTGTCATACCCCGAGCCGGCGGGCTGGATCGACTCGCCCGTCAGGCGAAATGGTCCCGGGGAATGATATCGTGTGATAATCGGAATGATTAGATTATATACATAGCACAACATTTAAAAATAACTAAAGCATAATAACATTAAAACTTGGATAACAAAGCTAAATTACATTTTTCATGCTCAATAATTTAACAATATAAACCTATCAAAAGAATCACGAGTTCTTCTATCTTGTAAGTGTACAAGATATCAAAATGATTCACATGTGTTGAACAAAAGTTATGCACACCCAAAAGTTACTAGGTCCTCTAACTAGGCACCCTAATAAATATCCTGAGCTCCAAAGCTTAAATCTGTTCATCACCTGAGAAAGCATGTAAAAATAAAGTCAACACATGGTTGGTGAGTTCATACAGTTTAGTATTGAAAACCATTGTAAAAGTTTTGTAAGTATAATCTTTTCCAAAATCCTTAGAGTCTCCACCTTAAACCTCACTACCGACATCATCCTATCATGTCAAGACTGCTTATATATAGGGCATACATAGGGTCAAGCCCAGTCGCCAGCCCACCACATGCTTGACATGACATGACTTTGCCTTCAATGGAAATTAATAGTTTCACCCTGACCATTCATTATTTCAATATTGTGTGTAAACCAAAATATTGTTGTGTAGTTGTAGTATTTCCATTTCAAACATTAAGTATATTGATAGTTTTGAAAAGTATTCTGGTTATCAAATTCCATTTCATTAGCATTTGAAAACAAAGTTTGAAAAGTATTATGAAGGGGTGGCTCCTAGTGTCACACTCGATGATTAACAATACCAACCCATAGAAATAACTATGGTGTAACATTCAACAACGGTGCGTAGCTAGAGGATACCAATTAGAGGACACATGGTCACATCTATGAGAATCATAGTCATCCGAGGTCACTTGTTACAAAACATTGAGAGTTAACAACGAAGGTCACTGAATGACTATTTGGGGTTGACACCATGTCAACGCTCAGCGACTAATCAGTCTATCTTACGAAGTCCTTGTGAGTATTGAGTATTGATTTGTCCCGTGCCATGTGCACATGTACCTGTTTACTAACCAGATCCCATCTGCGTATGCCCCATATTGGGCATACCAACCACTTGTATGTGTATGAGTTTGTATGAATATGTGAGTGTTGTATGAGTATTGAGTAAGTATTGTAAGTATTGTGTAAGTATTGTATGAGAAAGTCTATGTATGAGAAAGTCTGCGTATGAGTATGTATGTGAAAGCATAAGTTTGTATGTGTAAGCATTAGCATTTCCATGCATAAGTATAAAATCATTGTGAAAAAGTATAGCAATATGGTAATAAATGATTTATTTAATAAACATGAAAACAATTATATAAAACATTCAACATGCTTCTCAGTCCCGTAGTTTATAAATCAAAACAGTTGAAAAGGGACAATGTACTCACCTTTGTGTTATGTATGATTGAGTGATTTCAAGAATGCGCACACTCGTTTGATTGTGATTTGAGGGACTTCACACACCTGATTTCATTGAGTTTGTTTCATATCGTAAGTATTGTATTTGTTCTCGTTTGTGTTTAAACTACGTGTTGAACTAAGTGAGCTATCCTAAGCTTGGGTGTATTACTAGGTTTGTCTAGGTAACTTGTATTACATATGCATTCAACTATTACCAAACATTAATAATACCTTAGCTTATGTTATAAAATATATGGTTGTAATGTTTGAAAATAACTCATATTAGTTTAAGAATCATGCATAACATTTTTTCAAGTTATTATAAAAAGGATGTTATAATAGTTTTATAAAAAATCTCTTTGTTTATTAATATAATCTTTTTAGAAAATGTTGTTGTTAGTCTTTGAACTTTAAACACATAGTTCCATGAATTAATTTAGGCAAAATGTCACACCCCGTGCCGACGGGCTGGATCGGTAACCCGTCGGGTGGAATAGTCCCGAGGCGTGATTGAAATCAAAGTGATCAGATTGTTTACACAACACATTATAATATGAGAACACTAAATGCATTGATTAAATAGAATTAAATTACAAATAATATATAATTTAATTATATTACAACTTGACTTGGGAATCTGAGATGTGACTCAGATGTCTCAAAAAATATCTTGCAAAGATGCAAGTCTTGAATCTAATAGCCTGTGAGGCCTTGTAAGATTCCACGAAGGAGTTGTAGGTTCTTCTACTGGATCCTATCTTTCTCTCTCTAAAAGGCATCATGCGTTCACCTGTTCTTCACCTAAGAACATGTAGAATCTGTCAACACTAGGTTGGTGAGTTCAGGAAAGTTTTAAAATATTAGGTTTTGTAAAAGGTTTGATGAAAACTCTTTCCACTTACACCGGTTTTGAAAATGGTGTGTAAATGGTGTTGAAAACACGAATGAATTACACAAGTGCTTAAATCTGAACCTCATTACTAACACTATCTCAAATCATCGAAGGTAGTTTATATATAGGGCATACGTAGAGCCAAAACTTAGCCACCAGCCCACCACACCTTCGGTGATCCACGAGGATGTCCTTAATGGAAATCACACCTCGTCACTTCCGTACCACTATCCTACACAATACAACATATGTTTTTGGAAAAAGAAATTTCTTGAGAAAGAAGTGTATGCTTTGTCTCCTGATATAGGAAACTTGTTTGTTTTGTTTATTTAAAAATCACAAAGGTTACACTTCTTTCTTGTTTTTTGACATTGTTTGTTGTGTACTTGTTTGAAAATCGCTCAAGACTCAGCTTTGAAATTTGTTTGTTTTGAAAACCAAAAATAATTGTTGGGTTATGTTTTTAGTGGGGTATGTCTGTAATATCACCTATGTGATCATTTACCAAACCTAACTGATATGCCCTTGTTGATCAGTTCCAACAGACACTTCTATACAACTGTGTTCCGAATCCTCAAAATCATTGTTTGTGTTTGAAAACGCTGTTGGTGATGCAATGAACGGTTAGTAAATTGATTGAAAATGCACTTATTCGAATAAAATTCGAATAAGTGGTTGAGGGTTATTTTTCTCTTCTTGAGTTTGTTTGAAAATAAGTCTTATTCGATTATCATTTGAATAAGAGTTTGCATGTTCTCAGCCCCGAATGATTTGGAAGGCAATAAGTTAATGAAAACAGGGTCTATGAACTCACTTGTGATTATGGGTCGTCAATGCAATCACTCGGTGTATTCTCTCGGTTGGAATCCTGTGTTATCATTCATTTGTAGTAGTTAGTTAAGTGTTGGATGGTTGTATGTTCTGTGTTTGATGTGATTTTGGAAAATATGTTTTCATTTCTTTTTATTTTAATTAGATTTAAAATTTGGTCTAAGGTTAGGTTCTATCGATGCGATGATTGGTTCGATAGGACGTCCAACACTTAGCTATTTCTGGTTTCCTCTTGGTGCGAATAGCATGTTCGTGCGAATGGCCTTCATTTACACGAATGGAATGATGCGAATGCATACTCTTATTTTGGTGCCCCATTCATGCGAATGGGTCTTCATTTGTATGGTTGTCCCATGCGAATGAGTCTATTTTATTCGTGTGGTTGCTCATTCGTCCAGAGGTTCATTCTGGTGAGTTTCTCAATCGAATGAGGTATCTCATTCGTATGGCTCATTCGCCTGAAGATTCACCAAGAACGCCATTTTTGAAATCGGTGGTTGCTTATGGTGTTTTTACGGTCAAAAATGATGGCAAAACGTTTTGGAGTGTTTTGGTGCTAAGGATCGGTGCTAATACTCACTATGGAGCTCGTATTTGACCAGAATGGCTTGGAAATTGTTGAAATCTTGAAATGGAAGTGTTGGGGTTGAAATACACACGATTTGGACGTAGGAATGGTCCGATTTCGTGTGGAAATGGCCGAAAATTTGAGAGAGGCGAAAGGGGTTTCGGTTGAGAGAGTGTGGTGAAAAATGAGTTTGAAAAACGTAAGTGTTGCTTTTTATACCTATGTTGTCGAATGAGTTAAATTACACAATCTGTGTTCTTAATTTAACCAAGTAAATCTACCCAAAGAGAATCATGGAGTTTCTATCTTGTATCTGCACAAGATTTACAAAAATGATTCACCAATATGTCATCAAAAATATGCACAACCCAAAAGTAAGCTATTGGCCCTCTAATAAGTCCAACTGGCTTATGTCCTGATCTCTGGTGACTAACCCTGTTCGTCACCTGAGAAAACATGCATTTAAACAAAGTCAACACTAGGTTGGTGAGTTCATAAGTTTAGTAAATGAAAACAATTGAAATTTGTTATTCCCAATTCATGATGTCACACACAAGTCTGGTTTGATTAGCTTTGAATTACCTCACACAAATGTTCTCTCCATAGTTACACCTACAGATAGTATATCGTCCGGATAAGCACGTTTATATATAGGGCATACGTATCATGAATGAAGCTGCCAGCCCACCACATGCTTAACTGAACTCCATACCACCTGTATTGTAACTACGGATACCCATTTCAACTCACACATATTAATCCCCTAGATTTGACAATAGAGACTTAATTGTCTCTGTTAGCCATTCCTTACGTAGTAGCCCGGCTTGTAAGATATCCCTACGATACATATAAGATAGAGACTTGATAGTACCGTTAGCTAATCATTACTGACCAACTCAGATTGTAAGATATCCCCTGTGATACCTAGATCAAGACTTGATAGTCCTGATGACTGTCAGTACTGACCAGTCCGGCCTGTAAGATATCATCTCCATAAGATCTATAAGAGTGAGGATAAATAGATCAGATGGCTGTCATTTATGACCAGCCCGGACTGTAAGATACCCTCTCCATGATATCTATAAGAGTGAGAATGAATAGATAAGATGGCTGTCATTTCTGACCAGCCGGAACTGTAAGATACTCTCTCCATGATATCTATAAGAGTGAGACTTAGTTGTCTCTATGCCGGTCACTACTGTTCAATATGAAATGTAAGATATTCTCTCCATAATATCTATAAGATATGCATGTGTTCCCAAACTATTTTCATTGACATTAATTAGAATGTTAGCACGTATAGTGCCCGGAGTGATCCCATTTGGTTAACTAGTACTATTGCAATTAGAAGTGAGATCTAACCCTACTGACATAAGGTTATTATGATCATCATGCATATGAAAACTATGTAATTAACTTGGATAGTGTATCACACCCTTTGTTATTGTATCACTATCATATTGCCACAACAATATGATCTAAATGTAATGAATACAATGTTATGATCTCTAGTCTTTAACATTGTTTTATAAGATCTCATCTTATTAAACAATGTTAGCATATGTGGGGAATGACATCATGAAACTATGTTATCATGAAGCCATCCTTGATATCACTAGTATTGTCTCGACTGTCGTCACAATGTCATTAGTTCTCAACGTTATGTGTTCTCAATGATTCTAACAACGTGTTATAGGAACATGTCTTATTACACTGTGTTAGTAATTGTGGTGAACGATCATCATCATGAAGTTACACTATCATGAATATCATTCTAGTTAACTCTTGTGATTGTCTCAGTGATATCTCATTGTCATCTCAGTGTTATAAACCCAGTGATATAATACCTCGTTTTAATACATTTTGTCATTTGATTGATTTGATGATATCATGAAGTATGTTATCATCAAATCATCTTTGATATGTCATAAGTGTCATTTCACACACAAGCATACACATTGATATGTTAAAGTTTGATGATAAAGAAGGAATTCTTTATTATCTAAGTCACATGATAATTGAAATAGTGTACTAAAACTTTTAATAATTAAAGAGTTAGCATGTTTCTCAGCCCCGCATTTAAAATCAAAAGATTATAAAAGGGGCATATGAACTCACCTTGATATTGAAGTGGTTGACTATGAAATCAAGAAATGCACGCGCTCGTTGTTATTGTGATAACATTGTATTCAAAGTCCTGTGTTGAGTTCAATGTTGTTTATAACTTATAAATACAAGTTATCAATTCGTAGGTTAACCCTAAAGTTGGTGACCTTTATAAGTTTTTGTTTCTTGATTATTCCTTGAATTCATTGGATAGTATAACATACTAATACTTAATCAATTTTGATTAAGATTAGTACGTAATACATTCTTTGTTTATGTGTTTGAACTTGTTATTAATCTTAACCATTTGTAAAAGTGCTAAACTCATAATCCACCAACTTTGTAATAAATCCATCAACTTTGTAGTAAAACCTTTTGTTACTTGATCAAATATGGCTTAGTTATGAACCTTTGACATATTTTAAAACCATGTATTTAAACATTTGTTTTAGATTTTATCTATGTTTTTACCCAAAGTTGAGTAACATGAGTGAAAATATCATGAACCCGTTGCCCCCAAACCGGAATATGTTCAATCCATTTTGAATTAACTAAACTAAATCTCATGGTGAATTTATTTGTTATTGACCTCTCGGCTAGATTAATGTTTTTTTCAATGGTGTGTGGCCCACCACACAAACACTCTCGGCCCCATGGAACAACACAAAAAATTCTCAAATGTATATAAGGTTCTCGACCAAGATCATTTAATATTGAAGATTCTCGGCTAATATTCAAAAAGGAAGAATATTCAAAGGGGAGGGTTCTCGGTCAACTTAAATGGTCTCGACTAGCTTAAATGGTTCTCGGTCAAGAATATCAAAAGGAAATTGAGTTCTCGACTTTGGGAGAATAAAAATGGTTCTCGGCCACCTTGAGGTTCTCGAGTGGGTCAAAAGAATGGGTTCTCAAGTGTTCAAGAAAAAGGGTTCTCGGTTAGAATGAAATGTTCTCGGATTACCCTCATCTTCAACACCCCCCGATTCCCAGACATTCCCGAAAGTTGTAGGTTTTCTTAGAATACCTTGTTTTAAGTCATTTTAAGCTCAAAAGATACATAAAAACTTATTTAAAAAGGTGAAGAAACTCTATAGTTTGTGTTTGAGCTAAAGAAAAACTCTAAATGAGATTTGTAGATTTACCTCAAATCGTGTTCGTTAGCTCGTTCTTTGGTGATTTCAGCTTCTAAACATATGGAGCATCATTTCGTTATGTAAAGCAAAATTTACGAATTAAATAAAAAAACAGTTTTATTTCAATCTTTTTAAGGTAATTATTCATAGTAAATGTTTTATAATTTATTTTACTGTTTCGAAATGTTTATTTATTTGTTTCATCAGATCGTTTCACCTTCACGCGTATTCGTTCGAATTGTCACACGAGCGAACACGACGACGGTTTCTGTGACATCTAGTACCTGATCGGCAAGTAAGTCCGTACGGATGTGTACTTTCACTATTTAGTGTGTGTAAATACAATGTGTAAACAGTGTGCATGATAACAAGACTCAGATAACAAGCAACAGTTGTACGTATTTAAGTGAAAACTTTAATACTGTAAGTACAACAACTCACGATATACAACAGTTGTTTGTATTTAGGTGAAAACCTAAGTACAGTTAATACAACGAATCAAGCGAACAACACGTGTACAAACAAATGATGAGAACATACCGTTTGCGATCTGATATCCATAAATGACAGGAATCAGATGGTCGACAAACTCAGTATGAAAACAATGTGAAAAACAAGAATTTAGTTGAGTCCGTCAGCGAGGAAACTCAATTCAAAACATAAGTGCAGTGTCGTTTCAGAATAACGAACTGACAGTGTTGTGTGCGTGGGTGACGATTCACAAACATATCTCTGAGTTTATAGTTTTGAAATGATGACTGAAAAGTTGTTGAAAACAAAAGCCAGAAAGCAAAACCATCCTCGTGTTCGTTCGGGTGACGATTCGAACGAACACGCGCAAAGGTGACGCGATCTGACGAAACGAAATCGTTAAAACGATTCGAACGATAATAAAATAAGGGAAATAAATACAAAACATTTATTAGGAATCACAACCTTTAAAACCTAAAAATAAATCCTTTTTATTTAATTAAGTAAAATAGGCGCGTGGCGTTCCGGATACGCGACGAAAGCGAGAACCGAGCAAACGAAACGAACCCGAACTCACCCGGGGTATAAATACCCTAAATGAGTTCATTCTCCCTCATATATTTCTTCCATTCTCTCTTTCTAAAACAAATTCCCGAAACTTTCTCTCTCTAGAAGTTTCAAACTTCAACTCACTAGATCTCCTCCATTTCTTGATGAAATCGCGTGATTCTTGAGCCAAATCGAAGCTATATAACCTCCTCTACACGAAAGTACAACCGATCTAGAGCAAGATCCACTTAAAAACGAGGTATTTGATATGCAAGATACAAATTTTAGGGTTTGTGAACCCTTTGTTCGAAACCTAACCTAACCGGTTAACCACCTCACCTCTCAGACCATACATACTCGAAAAACTCAGGGGGAAAAGAGAATGGGTGCCATTGGAGTGCTGGTC
>CM018698.1:7806007-7821007 GCA_009363875.1 Mikania micrantha
TAACTCAGTCAGAAGATGTGAGTGATCATCAAATTAGTTTAGATATTTTGTTCTGTAAGGCTTAAAATGGACAAATATATCAGTAATCATATCATAAGACAAGTGTATCTAAAGTGAAACATTCAGTAATGCTGATTTGATGTGACTAGGTGTGTGTGATAATCTCTCAAATATTGACTTCTCACAAAAATATATGTTTCTTTATTGTTAGTTGTTAACTGTACAGTCGTATTTTGTTTCAGAAAATTACAAAAAGATTTTATATTTTCATATTTGTTTTAGATGATCATTTGTGAGTTCGGATGTTCAATCGTCTCTGAATCCATAACCAACCAGACTTCTTCATAACGGCATCTGTTTAACTGATCAAAATTTTAAAATTTTGAAATTAGTTGTGTTTGTGAGTGCCAAGTTTCATTCGTACGAATGAACAAAGAGAATGGCCATTCGACCGAATGAAATCATTTAGCGAATGAGTCTTTCAGCCGAATCAACCTAGGCCGAAGGAACTCAGTCGGCGACTCATTCGTTCGCCGATGGAAAATTTTTTTGAGGATCCATTCGGCTGAATGAATTTAGGGTGAGCAGCAGCTTATACGCTTGAGTCATTCACCGAATGACAGTTCCTATTTAAGCATTTGATTCGGCCGAACTGCCTCATTCCCCCAAAACCTATTCTCTCGCCCATCTGTGTGTGTGTTATTCTCCGAATCACATCTTCACACTTGTTTGTTGATTTTTCTTCGATTCACTCAACCTTGTACTAATATTTCATCTACTGATCTTCACAGGTACTTGTTGAGCCAAGTTGATAGATTTTTGTCCACTGATTCGATGAGAACAGAACCAAGTTTAGGGTTTTAGGGTTCTTACCTGTCGCTTCAAAATAAATGAACAAATTGGACCTTAAATCACTAAAAACCTTTTCTAAATGTCTTAATCGGTCATTTCTGAATGATTTGGTATAGGTTTTTATGGTCTGTAGATGATTCATGGATCTGGACTGGATTTTTTCAAAGTCAGTTGGCCGACCAAATGATGCTATTCGGTGAATGAACCTTATTAGGCGAATGACTCATTCGGCGAATGACTCATTCGGCGAATGACTCATTTGGACAATTAGCTCATTCGCTCAAGGGTCATTCGGCTAGATCAATATCATTCGGCCAAATGTTTTACTTGTCAATTTTTCTGATTTGATTCAATTGCTTAACTAAGTCATACTGACATGTTTATTTCCTTGTTTTTCAGTATGGCTGAGTATAAGGCGGTGACCAAGAACAACATTTGTGCACATTTGGACTTGACTTGTCCACCAAGAACGCTGTGCATTTTAGAGATATTATCACATTTCTTAGGTGGTCCAGGATTTTTACTGCCATATCCACTGTATGTGTGCCCTATCAGTCTCATCATCAGCAGGACTTCTGGAGATCTGTTGACATTGATTGCGAGGTTGAGCCACCGGTCATCAGAGGCAAGGTGCAAGGTCAAGATGTTATTATTTGCTAGCTGAGCATATCAGGAGGATATGTGGTTTTCAGGATACACTGGATCAGCCTATTCTACTTGATCGCTACCTAGTTCGTGGTGTTTTTTATGCGGTGTTGAAGTAAGATGATGGTGATCTTGGAGCTGGGATACTCAACAAAGCATTTATGTCTCCTCAGTTCAAGTATCTAGCTCATGTGCTTATTCATTGCTTGGGTTCTAGGAGAGGTGGATTTGATGATATGCGAGAGACTATCCAGTGTGCATTCGTAGCTTTGGTGCTGAACCGGCCTTTCAACTTTTCAGAGATGGTGTTTACAGATCTTAAGGAGAATGTCATGCTAAAGGGCGACAAGAAGTCTCTCATGTATCCCCGATTTCTACAGCAAATCTTTGACGCCCAACCGCCCAACTTGCCAAAGAACAACACTGATGTTATTCGTCTAGAGCACATGAATGATATCACTCTCAACAGAGTGATATACAGAGGGAAGGAAAGGAAGCCTCCTGTTCGTTCATTGTTCAGTCATCTTCAGAGACCAGATTATGTTGCTCCTGGTGGCAGGAAGTGGAGGCATAATGATTCTGACTCTGACATAGAGGATATTGTGGTTCTGGGTGATGATGGTGATGATGATGGAGATGATGGAGCTGGTGCTACTGTTACTGGTGTTAGTGTTGTTGAGGCTGGTGTGACGGGTGTTAGTGCAGGTGGTGTGAGCACTGTTGCTAGAGTTAGTAAATCACTTGCACATAATGATGATGTTGACATTGATTCTTTACTAGAGTTAGATTTTATGGCCGCCACTACAGCCACAGTATCTACTACACTAGAGATGACAGGTACCACCTCTACAGAAGACAAAGATGATTCAGAGGAATCAGGTGATGATGGTGGTGAAGAGGGCCCTGAGAGCTCAGATTTGGAGGACACTCCTGATGAGTTCGAGAGTGTTTGGGTAGGAGGGAGACTGATGAAGAAGAGGAATACACAGAGTGAGGCAGAGCTTGAGGAGATTCATGATGCATCTTTCTTGCCTGAGTTTGATTTGTCTCCTCCTCCTCATACTTCTGTTGTTACATCTACTGCAGCTGTGACAGTTGATGATACTCAGTCTACATCATCTCCCTCCAGCAAGAGGAGAAGGACTAAGTTTGTCCTTCAGAGGAGGTCAGAACTGTCAACTGCTCATACATCTACTGTTACATCAGTGGCAGTAGTTACAGTTTCTTCACTGACCAGGTCACGGGCTGTTCCTATACGTTATATTGTTGCCCCTCTGACTACCTCTGGTGTTCGTGCTCCCATTTACACTACTGCCTCTACTGGTCCTTCCACAACTCGAGCTGATTTGATCATACCTACTCTTTCAGTTGTTGAGCAGCTGAGTACACTGAACAGCATGGTCCTAAAGTTGATGGAGAGGAATCTTGAGCAAGAACAGAGGAACAGGGAGCAGAAATAAGTGATTGCCCAGCTCACACAGCGGGTAAATTAGTAGCATACTTTATTACTCCAGGCTGTAGACCAACGTGCAGATCTGAGAGCTCGATCTGCTCAACAAGAGGAGCATCTACTCAAGAAAAGGAATCTGATGAGGAGAAGGTTGATTATGAGGACTCAGACAAAGAAGATGGGTCTGCTGACTCTGGTGATGATAATGAGGATGGATCAGGGAGTGGGTCTGCTAGTTCCTCAAGTTCAGATGTAGCAGATAAGCAAGCCCCTCCCCCTGAGATCCGGACCAAAACCAAGCACGATAAGAGTGCTAAGGCTCCTCCTCCACCTCCTCATACTCAGACAGAAGAACCAACATCTACTGAGGAAGTAGAAGTTGTGCCCTTGAGACGTCGTTTAGATGAGACACTGACGATGATTTTAGACGCTCAGGGCATTATACAGCACTTATTTAGCTACGATAAAGAGGAGGGGGAGATTATACACTGCTTAACCAAGGAGCAGATTGCCGAGCTGTTCAGGTTGAATCCTGACGAAGTTGTGATTGATGACACCTCAGCTCCTGTTTTTGATGAACCTTCTTCAGATATTTTTGATGACATCGATGAGGTTATCTTGGAGGATATCACCGAGGAGGAAACTACAAAGTATACTTCCGCTGAGGCAAACTACCAACTTTTCCTGACTTTTGGACAAGCTACTGAAGAGGAACTGGAAAGAAACGTAGAAGAAAAGGTCAGTGGTGGTGAGTCTTCAGCTGAAGACATTCAGCAAAGGAAAGAAGAGTGGAAGGCCTATTGGGAGACCTTGAAGAAGGAAAGTACTATGAAGATGCCAGTAACTCACACCAAACTCTATAGGACAAAAGGCTATAAGGCTGGAGGTCAGATTCTCAGCTGGGCATACTTTCATGATTTGGGCTGCTATGCTGTGAAGAGAGAAAAAGGAATTGATTATTTCAAGCATCCACATGATTTCAAGACGTTGCCATGATTTGAAGTCAATCAACTTGCACGCTTGAAGATGCCATACAGTTCTGTTTGGTTCTCAAGGAAGATACAGTATGAGTATAGGAAGAGATGGGTGAATTTCAGGCCTCAGCAACCTAAAAGATATTACTTACTTGAGATTGATGGAGATACCTGCAAGCATAAAGTCATCCTGAAGTGGCTACTTCCAAAAGTCATGAAAAAAATTCCATTGAGGAAGATGCGTCAAGACTTTTTGGAAGGCTTCCGATGGTGGTACTATGATGGGAGTACTGGAGAAGCTGTGATAGTGCTCTGCAAAGAAAAGGAGTGGAAGATTGAACGTATATTTGACCCGATGTGGTTGATTAATCTGTCACACAGCGATGTCAAAGCTCTTTACATACACCATATTTTCTTTGATGTAGAATACTTGGAACAAGCATTACAGTTTATGAGAGTACTCCGAATCTGTATGGTTTTTAGGATTCATGCTGGAACAGACTGGAAGGCCATATCAGGCAAATACTTCAAGAAGGATGATGCAAAATGAAGAACTAGGTCCAAGGGGGAGTATGTTGGTGCACGAATGTCTCTAGTTCAGTTTTGTTTGACCTTGTGATGTCTAAAGTTTATATAATTAATGAAATCAGTATTTCTATCTTGTTCTTAATGTTTATTTTGGTTTATAAGTGTTTGATTATGTTTAACTTTGATAATGTATGTTTATAGACCCATTCGGGCGAATGACTCTACGAATGAAGTCATTTGGCCGAATGAACACCTATAGAATGACTAGGGCGAACGAATGAGTCATCAGTATGACTCATTCGGGCGAACAGGTCCACTCGGCTGATTCATTCGCCGAATGAAGATAGTCTATAAATACCAACCCAAACTGATTCAAACCTAATTTTTCCGAGCCCTCCTTCTTCCCTAAGCACTCCAGTGTCAAACCCTTGAAGATTTGAGTGGTTCTTACTGTCCAAGTTCGATTCTCAACCCGTGGTGTTCGATTAACCTTCAAACGTTCATCCTCTACCTTCGAATCACCACGGTTGCTGTTAGTTTCGATTGGAAAACCCTGGAATAGGATTCCGCACTATTCCAGAGGGTTTCGAGCAGATATCCATTAGAACCGGATTGTTTCCGAGCTCCTACTTGGTCCTACACTACAGCTCCATGTTCCAAGTCATGTGTGGTGTAATTCTTCTCATGTACTTTCAGTTCGAGACATGAAATACGTTGTGAACTCCATAGAGGACCTCAAAATGCATTACCTTTATACTTGTGTGGTAGTTGTTGTTTTATGAGAACTCCACCAACCGTAGGTGAGTTTCCCAGTTGTTGCTGAAGTCTACTACGCACGCTCGTAGCATGTCTTCAAGAGTTTGAATAATGCGTTCACTATGGCCATTGGTTTGTGGTGGTATGCTGTACTCATATATAACCGCGTACCAAGCGACTTTTGCAATGATTTCCAGAAGTTCGAAGTAAATCTGGCGTCTCGATCAGAGGTGATGGAGATTGGCACTCCATGTCGCGAGACTACTTCCTTGACATAGATTCTTGCTAGTTTTTCCATCTTGTCATTTTCCTTGATCGCAAAGAAATGTGCTGAGTTGTCAGTCGGTCCACAATTACCCAGTTAGTGTCGCATCCAGTAGGAGTACGAGGTAATTTGGTAATTAAGTCCATGGAGACTAGCTTTTCCATCTTGACTTTCGCGCAAGTGCACATAGACTCTGGCTAGCTTTTCCATCTTGACTTTGGTGTAAGTCAAGCATTTCCTCACGTATGTGGCGATATCAGCTTTCATGTTTGGCCACCGATAGAAGACCTTCAAATCATGATACATCTTATCTGATCCAGGGTGATGGAATATCGAGACTTATGAGCCTCGTCCATGACAAGGTCTCGTAAGTTTCCGTGGGGTTGGACCTAGACGCTTTCAATGAAATAGTGTAAGCCATCGGCTTTTGCTTCAAGTTGTTTCTCCATTACCCTTTGTGATTCAGCCACTAAATTTTCTTCCTTTAGTGCCTCAACTTGAGCATCTCGTATTTGTTCAGGAAGATTTGGGATGGATGATGAATTGTAAAGTTCATACCAACTTGGGCTTTGAGGTATTCTTCTGAATAAGGGCGTTAGCCACAACGTTGGCTTTCCCAGGGTGATTCTTGATGGCACACTCATAGACGTTTAGGAGTTCGAGGTTCCTTCTGTCAAATACGTGTTGGAGACTCTTGTGATCAGTGTATATAGTACACTTCGTACCATAAAGGTAGTGTATCCAGATCTTAAGTGCAAATAGTACAGCTCCAAGTTCCAAGTCATGTGTGGTGTAATTCTTCTCGTGGACTTTCGGTTTTCGAGAACCATATGCGATCATCTTCTCTCACTGCATTAACACACAACCGAGTCCTTTTATCGAGGCATCGCAGCATACTATGGAATCATCCATTCCATCAGGAAGAGATAAGATAGGTGCACCACAGAGCTTCTGTTTGAAAAGTTGGAATGCTGCTTCCTCCTTGTCAGTCTAGAGATATTTCTTATCCTTGTGGGTGAAAGCTGTGAGTGGTTGGGTTATCTTGGAAAATCCTTCGATGAATCGTCGATAATAGCCTGCCAAGCCTAGGAATTGCCGCAGCTCAGTTGGGGTCTTTGGTGCTTCCCAGTTCTTGATAGCCTCTATCTTGGATCTATCCACATGTATTCCTTGGTTGTTAACAACATGTCCCAAGAATTGGGCTTCTTAAATCCAGAAATCTCATTTGGAGAGCTTAGCATACAGCTTCTCCTACCGTAAGAGTTCAAGAGCCAGTCGCAGACGCTCTTTGTGTTCTTCCTGAGTCTTCGAGTAGATGAGAATATCATCGATGAAAACAATGACAAATTTTTCAAGGTAGGGTTTGCACACTCTATTCATGAGGTTCATGAACACTGCGGGTGCACTAGTCAGCCCAAATGCTATGACCAAAAACTCGTAATGGCCATACCGTGTACGAAAAGCTGTCCTGGGGATGTCTTCCTCTTGGATTCTCAACTGATGGTACCTGGATCGCAGATCGATCTTGGAATAATAACTTGATCCTTGCAGTTGGTCAAACAGATCGTCGATGGGGGGTAAAGGGTAACGTTCTTGATTATCACTTTGTTTAACTCACGGTAGTCGATGCACATTCGAAACGTGCCATCCTTATTCTTCACGAACAGTACCAGAGCTCCCCATGGTGAGAAACTTGTTCTAATGAAACCCTTGTCCAAAAGTTCTTGCAATTGTTTGGACAGTTCATGCATCTCTGAAGATGTAAGTCGATAAGGTGCTTGTGCGATAGGTGCTGCTCCCAGCATGAGATCTATTCGGAACTCCACTTGTCGAGGTGGTGGTAGTCTTGGTAAATCCTCAGGAAATACGACGAGATAGTCGCATAACACTGGGATGTCTTCTATTTTCTTTTCTTCTTCGGTCTTGTCAGTGATAAGCAATAGTATGGATGTGTATCCCTTTCGTAGGCATTTGTGAACTTTCGTGCACGAGATGATGTTCAGAGGAGTGTCGCTCCTTTCGCCATTTATGTTTAAGGTTTATCCACTAGGGAGGGGTATGCGCACAATCTTATCGTGGAAAACTATTTCAGCTTGGTTTTCAACTAACCAATCCATGCCCACTAATACATCAAAACTGCCTAGTGTGACTGGCATGAGATCAATATTAAACTTATGGCCTGCTAGCTATAAAGTGCATTCTTTCAGAATGTGCTTAGTTACAATCATCTTAGCAACAGCTAGCTCTACTGTATACTCAACCTCTAAGGGTATTGGGGTTATGTCAAGTATCTCACTAAGTCCTTAGATATAAAGCTTCTCTCAGCGCCTGTTGCAAGGTTGGGATCGCTTCTTGTATAATAATTTGTGTATTATGACTATGAGTAGTTGAATGTTGTATAACTTTGTTATTAGTTAATCGGTTAATTTGGTTAAATAACTAACTAACAATTTAATAAATTAGGTTAGTTAAATTAGATGAAAACTAAAATAAGATCTAACTAGAAGTTGAGTGGTTGAATTGTCAATTTCTAGAACTTGTTTAAATGGGGTTTATATGTGAAATTCTTGGTCAATTAAATTCAAAATCAGATTTGTATGTGTGTTGGGAGGTGACGACGTGAACAAGAGGAAGAAAAGGGCATAAACCAAAACCCTAGTTCCATCTCAAGCAATTCTTAGTGATTTCAAGCGGGAAATCATCCTATAGGTCGAGATTCATCATCTTCATTTCATTCTATAACCTAGGTAAGTGTTTTATTGGTGACTGAATGTGAAGATTATGATTACATGGATGATGAGATTGTACGTTGTAGAACCAAAAATAAAATATGATGTTTCTATGTTGTTTTTACACTTGATTATGCATGAATTAAAAGTTAAACATGTAAATTTACATCCAATTGATGAATTATAATCTTGGATGGAAATTGGATATGTAAATGGCTGATTTGAATGTGTATATGAATTATGCATATCAAGTGTTTATGAAACTGCTTAAGCTAAATGGAATTAAGTGTTGTGTGGAAGTAATTATGATTTTTGTACTGTTTTGTAAAATTTGTATAAAATCGTGAGAAAATGTATCTTATATGCTTGAAATGCTCTTTGAACTGGCTACAACTCATATTTTTACACGAAAGCATGAAATTAATCATAGAGTGGTCTAAAGTGGCAATTTCAGCAGCAACACAAGAAATTCAGCAAGCTGAATTGTGAAAAAATAAGCTGCTTATCTGTGTTTGTAAAATCTCTATAAAACCGAAGAAAATATGTAGAACATGAGCCTTATATGCCTAGAAAGGTCTAAGGGTCTACTACAATCTATCTTTGAACATGAAGTGCTAAATTAAATTGTAAATAGGTCAAGATGGACGATTACAACAACAACATAGAAAGTTGCTGCACAAAAATAAGACTTTTTCATAATGTGATAAAACAGAGAAATTTAGTATATACGCTTTTGAAAAAGAAAGAAAGTACTATAAGATCATATACATATAGTTGGATGTGTTATAAGTGTCTAAGATACTCGAAAAATGGATAAGACCCGTATTTATATTAACGGGTCAAATTGAGAATTGGATACAAACATGTAGCAATAAGGATCTTTGTGTTATTATGTTCTTTGTTTGAATTTGGAAATGCTAAGTGACATATGTGTCATGTTATTTGTATAGGAAATGAAATGGAAAGTCGGATCAATAGACCCGAAAATGAAGTTATGAGGTTTAACATTCCTACGGGCTAAGTGAGTAAGCTACTCACTTAATATGCATCCATAAGTCATATTAGTGGAACAATTGTTGTGTTGATTATATGACTACTTTGATAAATGTCTAGTAATACTTGAGATTTTTTTTAATATAGACATCCCATAATGGTGATGGTTATAGTATATTATGCATTGCTTAGTTGACATTGCGAATTATTGAGTTTATAATTAATTGAGTTGCTGCATTGGGTGTATTTATGACCCATTAGTAGAGATTGAGGCATAATACTTTATGTATTGCTTAAATTGATTTGGAAAGTTTAATTGGATTGTGTTCTATGGTGGAAGTACCAAAGGGAGAACATCATAGAAGGAATAGTAAGTTACCTAACTTACTAAAACCATATATATGATGTAGGTTGAACATACCTATGGAATTTGACTAAATGATTGAATTCATTATTGATTGACTGACTTGGGAATTTGACCCAGTAATAATATCTGTAGTATAACATTTCACTCCTTATTTGAGTAGAATTGAAAACTTTGATATGTATTTGACTATTTGATATCCATGTTGGAATTACATCTATGATGGAAGGACTAAAGTGTGAACATCATAGTGTAATTGTTGGATTTGATTATTTGATATCCATGATGGAATTATATCTATGATAGAAGGACTGAAGGGTGAACATCATAGTGTATGTGACAACTAGTACCAGATCGTATGGCAATCCGTACGGTATGTGTACTTTCACTTTTACTATGTGTAAATAGTATGTGTTAAGCAGTTGTGTGACAACAAGGCTTTGAAAACAATTAACAGTTGTATGTATTTCAATGAAAATTGAAATACAACAATACATGTGAAATAAAAATGGTGAGAACAAATGGAAGAAACATACCGGTTGCGATCTTATATCCACAAATAACAGGACTCAGATGGCCGAAACTTTAGTGAAAAAACAGTGTAAAATCATCTATAACAATGTGAAAACAGTTATATATAGTTGAGTCCATCAATGAGAATGTTCAAATCAAAACTATATTTCAGTATCGTTTACAAATAATAAACTGACAGTGTGTTTGAGTGTGTGACGATTCACAAAAACATACCTCTGGTTTAATGTTCTGAACGAATACTGAAAAGTAGAAAAAGAAAATAAGGAAGTAAAGCCATCGTCGTGTTCGTTCGGATGACGATTCGAACGAATATGCGCGACGGCGATATGATCTGACGAAACAAATAAAATAAATGTTATGAAACAATAAAATAAGAAAAAAGAAGTATAAAACATTTAGTAGGAATAACCACCTTAAAAAGGTTAAAAGAAAACTATTTATTTAATATTCAAAAATTCTACTTTACGTTACGAAACGTGACGTAAGAACCGAGCAACCAAAATGAACCCGAAACAAGAATGGGTATATAACCCCAAAAACCATTTATCTTTCTCATATAATTCACAACCTACTCACCTTCTCTCTTCATTTACGTTTCTACTCTCTCTACACTCTCTCTCTAAAAACCCTCTTCTAATCCCTTTCAATTTTCATCAAATCTCAACCAAATTTGAAGATCTAGCTACCAAAATGATTCTCCAGTCAAATAGAAGAAGAACTCATGAAGAAAACGAGCTAATGTTCCTAAGTTGAGATAAATCTATAAGTTTTATTTTGGTTTTTCATTAGTTCAAACTTAAACCATAGTGTTTCTGCACCTTCAAATGAGTTTTATGAATCATTTAAGCTTAACATAACCTGAAACATGAGATTTTAAGTAACCTGCAACCTTACAGTGGTCTGGGAAATCGGGAGGTTGAAGATTACGGATTCGAGAACACCCCATTCAAGCCGAGAACCTTAGTTGGAGTCGAGAGCCATCTTAAACCTCAAGTCGAGAACAGATGTGTTAGGAAAAACCACAAAGGTTAAGAACTATATGTTCTCCAAGTCGATAACCCATTTGATTTAGACCACAAAGTCGAGAACCACATGTGCAGCCGAGAACACAGCCATTCTCGGTTCTATAAGCCCAGAACACATGACTTGGTGTTAACCGAGAACCCAACAGGGTTTGGGTGCAACGGGTCTCATCATACTCTCATCGAGAGTATTTTGGTTTCCATCAACATTAATTGAAAATTATTTAAAAGCATTCATAAACCTTAAAAAAAGTGTTTAAATAATAAACCATGGTTTAAAACATGTCAAAGGTTTATAACTAAGTCTTATTTTGATCAAAGTAACCATATGGTTTATTTATAAAACAATGAGTTTACCAACTTTACTACAAAGTGGATGGGATGATAAACTTTTATTCTGAACTCTTTTGTAACCTGTAAAATGATTAAGGTTACAAAATATTGTTTATATATTTACATGATGATAACCATTTTAAGTTAACACAAGAGAAATATTCAAGTTTAACTAATAAACCTAAGTTTAATACTTAGAAAATATTATGGTTTCCAAACTTTTACAATATGTTAAAGTTTTTGAGTCAAGTTCAAACACATAAACCAATAATGTATAATATATTAATGATTAAACTATATTGGCTAAGTGTAAGTGTATTATATCACAATTGAACTAGGGTGAATCAAATAACAAAGACTCATAAAAGTAACTAACTTTAGGGTTAACATACAAAATAATAGCTTATACTTATAAGTTACAAACAACATTGAATTCAACACAAGGCTTTAATTCAACATCATTACAACAACAACGAGCGTGTGCATTTCTTGATTACTTAGTCAACCACTACAACTGCAAGGTGAGTTCATATGCCCCTTTTCTAATCTTTTGATTTAAATGTGGGGCTGAGAAACATGTTACTCTTTTGTTTATTAAAAGTTTTAGTACATTATTTCAAACATCATGTGATTTAGATAACGAAGATTCTATCTTTATTATCATACTTTTATCCTATCAACAATGTATGCTTGTGTGTATGCAATGATAAATATGACAAATAAATGATGATTTATGATAAGATAACTTCATGAAATCATCATATCATTAAAATAAGATAAGTGCATTAAGATTCGATCTTATAACACTTTGTTAATCACTATGAGATGATAATGAGATAACAACTGAAACAAATACAAGTGATAACAAGAATGATAATCATGATAACATAATTTCATGATGATGATATCATTCACCACATATACTAACATCGTGTGATAAGACAAGTTCTTATAACACTTTGTTAAATACTTTGAGAATACATAACAGGGAGAACAGATGACAGTGAGACAATGACAATGGGAGAACACATAAAAACAACTAATTACTATTAAGATTGTTTGTATTATATCACAACAATCATGTGTACATGCTAGTCGTAAGTCCCTTACTAAATCGTTTACCACTCATTTAGTGAGACTAAATCAACGATCGCGTAGTGGTACTATAGGTTTGACAAATCACCGGCAATGAGGTTGGTACTTTATTCGTAACAATATCATTGGTCGGTATCGTCTGACCGGTAACAGGGCTGCATCAGTCAGGTTTGGTAAATGACACATGGTGATATTAATCTTCAGACACTGATTGTAATTACACCCTTCGTTTCTATTAAATCGTAGACAGAGGAATTGATTTTCTCTCATGTCATATTACTTGTAATAGATTCGTTGTGAAGGAAATGATTCTTTTGAGACTATAAATGGGATAGAGGTAAATTGGAGGCATTGTGGTCTTATTACGTAAGGACCACAATGGGTCCCATTTAGGCTCTATACATTCAAGATTGTGAACAATACCAATGAGTTAGCTGTCACTCCTATTATTAGAAGTGAATTACAATTAACCCTACAACTGAGAGAACATTAATAAGGAGAAGATTTAATTAATCTATTTTCCTTAAAATAATGAGGGATTACCATAACTTAGGTCATGGTAACATATTCCCTTGAAACACTCTTATACTATTACATATAACACTGTGGGATAAGAACACATCATATGGGATTAACAGGCTGGTAATCAATTGAGACAAACACATGTGAGAAGAGAATGGGTATCCATAGCTGCATTACAAGTGATATTGAATTCAGTCAAGCGTGTGTTGGGCTGGCGCTTCATTCATGATACGTATGCCCTATATATAAGCATGCTTGATGTGACTGACTTACTATTTGTAAGTGTAACTATGGAGAGGACATTGTGGCGAGAAAAGGTAAGACAATAACAACAGGAGTTGTGTGCGACACTATGACTTGCACATGACATGCTACAAGTATTTTCAATTACTAAACTTATGAACTCACCCACCTAGTGTTTGACTTGTTTTAAATGCATGTTTTCAGAGGTGACAAACAGTTTTAAGCACCAGACATCTAGACATAAGCTAGTTGGAGTTTATAGATGCCAACAACTTACTTTTGTGTTGTGCATATTTTGGATGACATATTTGTGAATCATCTTTTGTAAATCTTGTGTACATACAAGAAAGAAACTTCATGATTATTTTTGGGTAGATTTACTTAGTTAAATTATGAACACGACTTGTGTAATTTAGCTTTGTAATTATATGAGAATGTCATGTTAGAATTTCTCATTATATATCATATGCGATGTAAACCATCTGGTCATTTAGATTATCACACGATATCGCGCCCCGAGAGCTTTCCACCCGACGGGAAAATCGATCCAGCCAGCTGGCTCGGGGTGTGACAGTGTAATTATTGGATTTAACTACTTGATATCCATGTTGGAATTACATATTTGATGGAAGCACTAAATGGTGATCATCATAGTGTAATTGTTGAATTATATTATTTGATATCCATGTTGGAATTACATATATGATGGAAGGACTCGAGGGTGAAAATCATAGTGCAATTGTTGGATTTAACTATTTGATAACCATGTTGGAAGTACAGCTATGAAAGAAGTACTCATTGTGTAAGTGTTGGATTTCTACTTTTAGGGTGGGAATGCACTTGAATTGGATTTTGTCCTATGATGGAAGTACCGAAGGGAGAACATCATGGGAGAATCTTAAGTAACCAATATGTGTGGAAAACAAATATGATATGTTATGAGCGAGACTTTATTTGTAAAACTAAGGTGAGAACGTTCCATTATGGTGAAATTAATAAAATTCCATAATACCAAGGGTGTAAACATATATAATATCACTACACTTATGATGTGTGTGAACAAGTGATAAAGAGTAATGAAAAAAATGTATTTGGGTACTTGACCCGTTTGGAAATCGTTTGAAATTAATTGAAGTTGACTTTTATTGTTGATCTTGTAGTTTTGATGTTAATATTGTAAGATTTGTTTAATGATGTTTATATACTGAATTATAAAAATATTTGGGAACCACAGAATGATAGGGGATAGTTTGGGTGTTAAATAAGCATAAAATTGGGAAAAACTTCTTAAGGGGGCCTACAGTACATTGTAGAGGGCGTATTGTACGCTGACAATAGTATTGTATGCCGGGAAGCTTTTGTCGTACGCCCGGAGTCTGGCGTATGGTACATCACCCACGCGAATACATTATTAGGTTAATATATCTGAATAACATTTTCGTTTAAATTATATTCGTGACCTCACCATCACGTAATTATTTTCAGTATCACTTTCATTATTTTATTTATCATATTTATAACTTATCAGTTTCCCAAACCATGGATGTGTCAGTGATATGATTTAGTGACCTCACCATCGCGTAACTTATCTAACTGGTGTTAGTCCGTTCTTGCAAGCAGGGTCTATGTTAACTAAGAATTTATCCGCTTAATGGATAACCATTTGCTACCAATGGAGAATTGCTTCTCATATTG